>JAGKTI010027982.1:0-13090 GCA_018397915.1 Birgus latro | reverse complement strand
TATCATAAGGATCCATATAACACAGAAAAGGATAGTAAGGCGTAATAAGCAAACTAAATCGCTTAGGAAAAGGTATTAGGGAGCTTCCACAACAGACGAGAATACCTCCCCAAGCCAACGATTGAGGAACGTTTCTTATGCAGGCGATTTTACACGTATTCAGAGCTGATATATATATTTATTTTTTTACATCTTACCTTCTCCAATCTTTCCAAATCCGGTAGTAGCAACTCCTGGGACGACATTTACCAAGAATCCTAACTAAACCGTCCGGGGATTATCTTGGCTTATAACTGTTATCTCCTTTTTTAATCAGCTTAGGACTGACATTAAATGTTGGCACATCTCTAATAAAGATCTACAACAGATCTCTAGTAAGTGGTTCCGACTGCTAATTTTCTTTCCTATTAAGTTCGGTTCATAATTCAAAATATCGTTTCTTCTAATTTCCATCCACTTCATAACACTGCTCACTACAGAGGGTCAGAACTCGCCAATTATTTGTGTCACACTTCTTTACTTTCATTTGCTTTCACGAATCACAAAGTTTAACTTGTCTTAATTTCACACCGTCTAATCCCACGCTTGTCATCTGCTTCGAAACACAGAACGCCAAGACGATCGTACGGTACCTGCGTAACTGGCCCCTTGGGAGTTTTGGGATAGAAGAAATTTAAAATAACGACACTGATAAATTTCGTAGTATCACCATAAATCGCACTTGAAATAGATATATTAAATATCGTGTGAAAATAGCTCTGACAACATCAAGTACCAGTACTTGCTGAACAAAGCTAGACTTTAATTTAGCCGTGAATACGGAAAATGATAAGCAATTTCTTGAACACTGAACAGATGGACGGTCTCGATATAAACAGTACTTTTCTTATTAGTGTAAAATGGACACATAGTTTAGCAAGTACGCGATATAATATGTAAGATATTACCACACATTTTTCTACTTTAAAAGCTGTTTTTGCCAATACTACCAAAATTAAAAATGTCGATATTGTCAATTTCTTTGTATCCCAAAACTTGCAAGTGACTAGTTACTATGGTCGTAACTCCTTATTATCTATTCCTCACTATATTCCACCTACTTTTAGATGCTTTTTTTCAGTTCAGGAGAGAATATAAGAACTGTGAAGCTGAATATAGTCTTCATTAACCCCTTCCACACATATCGTCTGGCAGCTGAGAAAATAACACCTGGGAAAAGCATTGTCAAGAGTTAGTATTGTCTCTAACCACGTCACGACGAGATATCTCCCCTAAACCGAATAAAATCGCCCACATCTTCCCTCAGACTTCAATAAAACACCGTCGAATTTCCAATATTTACAGTCTGGTCTTTGGTTCTTTCTTCTTTGCATTAAAAAATTCATTTCTAGGTACAAACAGGCTGGGGTAAAGGAGAACAATGCCCAAAGACCTCAAGGTTGGCCTGGGAACCGAACCCGGAGCCTCTCAGATGCGAGCCAAGTGCGTTTCCGATTACACCACGGACGCCACCCCCATACTGAAGTGGATTCGTCCTCTATGGGTGAGTCTCTCGCCCATAATATTTAAACTGAGTGCCCCTGCGTGTATGCGAAGCCCCTAGTTCTTGATGGTCACTTATAGAACACCTGTAATTACCTCCGCCACCGAAGTCGGGGGAGGTTATGTAATCACTCCTGTTTGTCTGTCAGTATGTTTGTTTGTCCGTCCACAAGATATGTATTTAAATGAAATTTTGTGGATGTGTGGATCACAGGCCAAGGAAGAGTTTTTATTAATTTTTGTGGTGAACGGAGCACGAATCCCGGTCCAAGTTGTTGTTGTTTTTTTTTATACAAGACATCTCAAAAAGTCACTGATGGCTTTCAGTGAAATTCTGTGGATCTGTGCGTGCATTTCGGTGTAAACACGCTAGCACTAGTTCGTCAGTTTGGCCGTCCTTGTTCGAGTACAGTGGGACTTCTTTCGTGAGCCAGTGGATGGGCTCGTACGAATTCCTCGCAATTAAAGGTCCTCTCAGCACCAAGAAGAACCAACAGTACTGCGGGAAGTGCGCGGTGGTCTTCTTTTTCGTAATGAGGAACGCATTAAAGATCATCAGTACAGGTGGGGGAAATCTGCTTCCGTGGTTACTGTGACGTCACTAGCATGGATGCTGCAAGGTAACTCCACGTTCTGACAGAAAATGAAGTGGTCTCTGTTAAAAGGTGTAGGCAGGTATGGTCACCGTGCCTGGCGGGGGGCCGTGTATCGCACCGTCACTACCAGTGCATCTGAAGAGGAGGCAGGCAGGGATGTTTGGGAAGATGTATACCAGCGTGAACTACCTCGGACAATGGAGGAGCTTGGAGCCTTATTAGGACAGATGGTCAACTCCCCTCCCAGTTCTCGCATCCTTAAAGTGGCAGTGGTGGGCGTCCCTAATGCTGGCAAGAGTACCCTCATCAACACACTGCTTAACTGGAGGGTGGTGAGTGTGTCGTCCAAGGTACACACAACACAGGTGAATGCGAGGGAAAAATTACATAAAGATGCGCTGCTAAGAAAAGCACAAATGTTGGACAAGAAAATGGAACGAAACAAAAGTCTGTAAATATTCATCATAATCTGGTGGAGAATGCTGGGTGTGAAGACAGAACTGAGGAAATGGAGGATTGGGAAAGTAACATTAGAAACAATGCCAACGATAACAGGACAAGAGAGGGTGACCTTGGGTTGTGTGATGCTGTTAACGAAGTGAGAGATGCTGGAGTGAGTGGGGACAGCACATGTGATATCAGTACAAGGGAGTGTAGCAAACAAGGGTGCACTGTTGGATATGCAAACAGCACTTATGGAGCAGAAATTGCAGGCTAGCTTGGCAAATCGGAAGTTGTGGCCGGGATTCCGTGAAGTGTTCATGATCCCAGCCTTGGATGGCTTGGGGGTGGATGATGTTCGAGACTTTCTCCTGTCCTCAGCTTACCCTGGACCCTGGATCTTCAATCAAAAGGTAGTTACAGATCAGAACCCTCAAGAGTTTGCCCTGATGACAGTACGAGAAAAGTTCCTGGATGCTTTCCCCTTCACTATTCCACTGATACTGAGATCTCTCACTGTCAAAGATGGTGAATTTGGTGGTGCGTGTGGGGTGCAGCGAGGATTGCGGCGGCTGGTGATAGGGAGTGGTTCTGTGGGGTGAGTGGCCAGGGAAGCTGAGTAGGAGCTATGCAACACCTTCAGAACTGAAGTTACGCTTCGTGTCAATGTTGTGTACGACCCTATGCTCAAGAAGACCAAAGCCTATTAGTAATGAGTCAGAAAGTACCTACAGCCAATCTACATTAGAAGGCAGGGGTTTGTTCCAGAATACTGTAAGTCCTTGTTGTGTCACCTTTTATACAATCCTTTTTATTACTGGGTCCAGCATGAACTGCATAACTGAATGAGCGTATAGCCATTAATTTCACTGGATGTACTGTTGATTAGTTCCCCTGCTTTTTTTTTTTTTTAATTCTCCCTCTCTCCCCACCTAACCCAACTTGTGAGTGGGGAAAAGAGGCAGGGTGCTGATGATGATTACCCTATAAAGCTGATTTGCCATTTTCTCCCAACTTGCACTACAAGTTGCTTGGAAGAGTTGTGATATCTTGGAACACAATCCTTACTTAACGTAAGAACTGCTTCCATCAACTTTTTCTGTACATTTGGAACCGTAAATTGGCGGAATGATACAAATTTTAAAGGCAACAATAAAATTACAGTAAATACATCTTCTGTAATTTAATGTATTGTAAAGCTAACAACAAAACAGCATGTCAAAAAAGGTGACGTAACAAAGCCTTTTTTTTTTCTTTAAGAATTATGTAGATGGAGGCGCCCATCATCCACTCACTCAGTGTAGGAATGCCTTATGTTCTCTACACTAAGCGACAAGCCAAATGGTTTCCAGTACCCAAGAAACCATGGGTAGTAACCATGTAACCGGGGTTTTTGATCTGGTTAAGTGTCCCCCAGATTCCCCTATCTACAATCACTTAATTATGGCAAAAATAATGTGATTCGTGAAAGATGTGGAGTGAGGAAGTCTGTGGACACCAGAATCGAAGAGAGTGTATTGAGATGGTATGGTCATATGGAGAGAAAGGATAACGATAGAGTGGTGAAAAAGGTATACCTGAGCGAATTTGAAGGAGGGAGGAGGCGAGGTAGGCCAGAGAGAAGGTGGAGGGATATGGTGGATGAGTTTCTGAGGAAGAGAGGTGTGGAAGTCGGTAAGGCTAAGGGACTGACAAGAAATCGAGCTGGCTGGATCAATGTTGTGAGAAGAAGTGCATGATCAGGGATCTGGCACCCCTTTTTAACGTGACCACGTCCGCACTGACTCTATCGGATACGTTTACGTGAAGCTACAGAACGTTGTGAGTGTTTTTGGCGTATCACATAGAGCCAGGATTCCGGATGCTTGAATGATGAGTTAATGGAAGCGTGGCCCATTGGACTGAGCAAACTTAGGCTGTCTGGACGCTGCTACTCCTCACCCTGCCCTAGGGTGGGAAAGGAGGTCCGGATGATGATAATGATTGATGATGATGATTATGATAATGAAAAAGGTTATGCCTCTGAATCTATACTAATGTGTAAATTGTAAACAGGGGCTGGAATGATGATGATGATGATGACTGTAAACAGGGAATGATGATGATGACGATAATGATGATGATGATAATGATGATGATGATGAAACAGTTGATGCCTCTTGAGTCTATACTAATGTGTAAATTGTAAACAGGGGATGGACAACCCCGCCTTCGACTTGACGGAGCTGAAGGACGGACTGAGGAATGGGCTGGGAGAAATTCAGCAACAGAGCCACAAGCCTGACAACGATGCACCTCAGCCACCCAGTATCCCCGCTACGGTTAGTGCTGACTCTTTCTCTCTCTTACACACACACACACACACACACACACACACACACACTCTTCACAACTCCTACACCCTTCTCTATAAGGTATGAATGAGTCTCCTAGCTTACTAAAAATCCGTTTGCTTTCACCTCACGGAACCAAGGCCATTTCTGTAACTTTAATCCCGTACTTAGTCGTGGTTACATTAAATTCAGTCTTCGTTATGAGCTAGAAATGAGTCTCCTTTGGTCTGTAGATGTTTCACTTTGACTTGGCTCAGATTTTCGTCCTTTTGCAGTTTATTTCACGCAGCTGTGTGGCAGAGAAAGGCAATGCCGCGGCTCTGCATCCTTTCCATAGCGCTTCTTTGTGACTAGCATTATATTCCAGTGTTGATCTATTGTACAACTCAGTATCGTAGATGGAATGACAGTTTTAAGCCAGGTTCTGAGTAAAAGGAGAATAGTCACATTGATCCTCCAGTCTGACCACACACAGCCATAAACCGAGGCAGCGGGGCTAGGGATTAGAGAGCACGCGCTAAACAAGATGCCGTTTGCCGAAAGAGAGACTGAGACAGAGAGAGACAGAGAGAGAGAGAGAGAGAGAAAGAGAGAGAGCAGAGGCCCCAAAAGCTGGCAGTTCCTGGTTTCGAGCATCTCCACGATTGTAATATTTTCTATAATCAAATTAATTACGTCCGAAGTAGTACATGGTGACACTGGCCTTTGGTTCCTTCTTCCTTGCATTTAAAAAAAAAAAAAAAAACCATTGCAGGAAAGTGAACGTCCGGAGCGGGAGCAGTGGGCCAACAAACGGGAATTCCTGCTCTCCTGTATCTCCATGGCCGTCGGGGTGGGTAACGTGTGGCGCTTTCCCTTCATAGCGCTGGAGAACGGGGGTGGGGCCTTCCTGATCCCGTACCTCCTCGTCCTCATCTTCATCGGGAAACCACTGTATTACCTCGAGTTCTGCATGGGCCAGTTTCCCTCCTTCGGCTCCGTTAAAGTGTGGGAATTATCACCCGCATTTAGAGGTGAGGAACTGCTTTATCCCTCTAACTAAAGCTAAAGTGTGGGAATTAGCACCTGCATTTTTTATTAACAACTCTTCTGTCTAACTATAATTAAAGTGTGGAAACTATCACCTGCATTTAATGACCAGCAAATGCATTATCTCTCTAACTATAGCTAGACACTTAATCCTACAGGTGGGTGGCCAATTTGCTTCCACCTCAACCTGTGCTTGGCCATCAGGCTGCATTGCCTCCAGTTCACATACTACCCTCATTCAGATACCTCTCCACCCTATCCTGCCACCTCATCGTTGGTCTCCCTTTCTCCCTTTCCCCCTCCACCTAACCCATATACACTCTCCTGGTCAGTCTCTCAGTCTCCATTCTCTCCAAATCTTTTTCGATTCCTTTTATGTAAGAAAAAAGAAGATTTATGTGGAGAGGATGAACAGTGAAAGACAAACGAGGAGAGTGTATGTGAGTGAGGTAGAGGGGGGGGAAAGGGAGGGGGAGGCCAAAGATGAAATGGTGGGATGGAGTGGAAAGGTATATGAGAGAAGGGGGTGTGAGCTGGGAGTAGGGCAGTGAAAAATGGCGGGGGACCGGGAGACAGGGGGACGATTTGTTTGTGGCCACCCCTTACGGGATTAAGGCGTCTGGCAATAGCTAGACAGGTAGAAAAACAAACATATTCTCAGTATTTCCATTTATGATCATAACTCCGGCCATATATACAGCCATCAATCCTAGTCTCTTATTTCACAGGTGTTGGGCTCGGTCAGGTGTTCTGTACCTGGGCTGTATCAACATTTTATGTGATGCTGATGGCCCTGTGCGTCTTCTACTTCTTCGCCTCCTTCAGTAGTGCGTTGCCCTGGTCAGTGTGTGGCGAATGGGCTGGTCCGACTTGTGTCGACGCAGCCAATACCGCTTCCAACACTGCCAACACTACTTTCGACACTGGCAACACCACCTTCCACATTACCAACAGCACATCAAGCAAGACCTCCGCAGCAGAAGAATACTTTATGTAAGATACTCGGTTCTGTAGGTTAGTGTGCAGTAAATTGCAATAGAAAGGGAGAGAGAGAGAGTGTGTGTGTTAAATAAGATCCTAAACTACACTCAGAATACACAGTACATTCAGAAAAGTCTAGCATTTTTTAAATCTCATACTGGAATACTGCTGATAGTGAAAACCCACCTAAAATTTTCAACATTCTCTTGTCTACCTGATTTCGATAGGCCGCTCTCTATCCATATATCTGAATCCGCAAATTAGTATGTAGTTACGGTCAGGAATATCGCTCCACTCTAAGACGAACAATAATGGAACGTTTATACTTTATCCTGAAAAATTTGCTTTGTACCTACGAGCGCATCACGGGGTTTCAAAAGTTAATGTTCACTTTCCCGTTATTTATCGTACTGAAGTGGGTCGATATTAGTGTCCGCAATAGTACATGCGCAGCTAAAGGCCTTAAGGGGAGGCTTGACCCGAGAATATCGAATTTCAGGGATTTAAAATTATGGCCATTTATGTTAATCGCTGCATTGTGATTAAGAGTTGCATTGTAGTCAGCTTACAAGAATTTCTACCGACTTTCCTTAGCAACTAACTGTGCTTATTACACCATTTTGTTCTGTTAGTTATTTCTATCTTCTAATATCAACACAGCTTGCATAAATCACACACGAGAGAGTGCTGACGTGCAATACTCAAAAACAGACTAACCAGGAAGAGGCGTTAGTGAGTGACCCAGGTTGTCACACTATTGTAGGAAAGAGGCGCTCCATTTAACTTATAATGGGTTCAAGAATAGCTGGGAATGAATGCGCCGTTTTCCTGGCCGGTGGTTTCCATGAGGCAGGCAAACAGTATCTCTCTTCCCCGTGCCTCAATCTTCGTGTGCAGGTAAAAGGTATCTCTCATCCCCGTGTCTTTGTGTGTCAACAGGAATGAAGTTCTCCACATAGACTACAACGGGTTCAAGAATGGCCTGGGGATGCCTGACTGGCGACTGGTGTTGTGTTTGCTGTTCTGCTGGATAACAGTCTTCGTGGTGCAGGCCAAAGGTGTAAGGAGCTCCGGCAAGGCAGCCTACTTCACGGCACTGTTCCCATACTTAGTGTTATTCATTATGTTGATACGCGGTGTTACTCTGCCCGGCGCTGGGGTGGGAGTCCTATACTTCATCACGCCACGGTGGGAGAAGCTGCTGGACCCAGGGGTAAGTGCAATGAATCTTACAAACACCACTCATTACGCTTTCTGCTGCCTACCCTGCCAAGGGTGTGGTGGCTTCATTGACACCTGCGATGGCCAGGAGCAAAGTGTCCAGAACATCCCCTCAGACGGCATAAATCTGGACCCAACTTGTAATGCCAGCTGCTGAAGCCCCAATGGTTGCAGCGTGTGCAAAGAATTGTTAAAAATGTATGTCTGGGTTCAGAGTTTTGCTATACATACATAAATACATACAAACTCAACGTCAAAAAGAGTAGTACATTAAGCCTCAGTTAACTTGCTGAGTGCTATCTTTTGACTGACATCATTCAAGGTCTTAGTTTCCCTCCAAAAATTTGAATTCCTACTTCATTATGGCATAGTTTTCTACAAGGACCCAATGGATACGCTCGGCCCCTGAGAAGAGAAAGAAAACTAGTCATAATATTCTCTGCATGTCATAGATGTTGATTAAAATGGATGAGAATGGCGGATGGAGCCTCTCCTCTTCATGCTGATATAATGATGTGGCAACTCCAATGCCCATCAATTTTGGGCAGCCTAGTATCTATAGTTTCATTTTTCGTCTAAAAGTGTCTCCCAAGAGCCTGAACGAGCCATGTTTTGGATTCTCACTACCCTTTGTGTATGAATGATAATGAGTTAACCTGATTTTTATAAAGCTGTTTATATTTGTGTTAAGTATATCACAAGCGATGATGGAGAGGGACGCCCTCACTTGGTGGCACCTATGTGACCGGGTGGCTCCGCTACCTGGGAATACAAACATCCCACAGTTCCGTTCCTATCACGCAAAAGGAGGATGGTGGACTGCTGAACAAAGGTAACTTCAGCTTCCTGGATTCAGATTCAAATGTGCCTTCAGTTGCAACTGCTACTACTGTCACTATACTACAAACATTACAAGTATTTTGCGACCGTAAGTCAGGTTCCTGAAGGGAAAACACAAAACTATGAGCCAAAGGTGAACAAAATTAGGCGTGAAATAGAAATATATCTTTGATCACATCAGAAAGGACACTAAGGGTTCTAAGACAGTGGGAATGATGTTGGGTAATGATGGTTTTCAAGGCTGCCACTTTCAACAGGATCACGGCTTAATAGGACTGTGACTTCTACTTCTTTTCCAAATCACTCTTTTTTAGTTCTGGTACAGATATTTATTTACTCATTATATCTTTATCCCTCTGAATATGGAAAATTAATTATACATTTCTCATGATGGATTCTAGTTCATATACGTCATTAATGTTTGTGTAAAGAAGCCACTCTTCAACTTATATATATTTTTTAATCTTAAGCACCGGTTCTGCAAGAGAGACGGGCCGGGTTCAATTCTTGAGCTGGTGGAATTGCTGGACACTTTTCCTATACTCGCATGTCCCTGTTAACTTAACAACAAGTAGGTACTAAGATACAAACTATCTGAGTGGGTCGCACTATGGGAAAAGAAACTAAAGATTCCCGACACATGCAAGTGTAAGACACCAACTACCTCATATGCACATCTCTTCCCTACACACCCCTTCCTAACCCGATCTAAACCATCTTGGGAAGGTTTCCGGGCTACGCTCCTCCAAAATGAAGAGGTCCAGGGCTGTAGTGGACTATTAAGGACTGCACGTTCTTTTTGTTTCTTCTTCTTACATCAATGGGCAAGTTGGTCTAAACTAGAATGTGACTCATACGCGTGTCATATATGCAAATAAGACGATGACACTGATGACTCACCTTCTCTGGTAAGGAATATGTTGTGTCTGTTGCCACTGTCCTCTAAAATATAATAGTAATCTGAAGTGAAAATTCGATTAGAATGCGTTAAACAACGCAGGAAATGCGGGTAGTTTGTTTAAGCCAGGTAATCTTGACCGGAGATGCTTTGCCCTCTTCCCACCTCTTTCACTAACTGCTTTTTCCCTTTTCTTCACCTGGTCTTATAGAAGACAGACAAAACTTGGACCTTTTATAACCACTGGATTTCCCAGAGGCTGCTGCATTTTTGGTCCTGCTTCTTGACGTCATCTAGAGGAAGATGAAAATGTAATACAATGTAAGGGATAGATTGTTTTCTTTCATACGGCAAAGAAATCTTCTCAGTAAGTCTGATTTACACAATTACTTTAAAATCATATCTCAGCATGCAGAATGCAAATATATGTACCATACATGCTCAAATGGAACATGCAATGAGCTAAATAGTTTGGTGTGTCAACCATCCTCGTGATGTGCTGCAACACCATCCTTGAAAACCAGTTATGTAAGTTAAACATCCATTATTCCGTGCACTGTGTTGCAGGTGTGGTATGCTGCGGTGGAGCAAGCCTTCTTCAGCCTGTCCATTGGATTTGGTAACATTATAATGCTGGCGTCATACAACCGCTTCCACAACAATGTGTACCTTGATGCCACCCTCATCACTGCCATCGACAGCCTCACCTGCCTCCTGGCTGGCTTCATCACCTTTGCCATCCTAGGCCATCTAGCGAATCTGCTGGGGGTTGGAGTGGAGGATGTGGTGCAGGGCGGTGGCACGGCACTTGCTTTTATCAGCTACCCAGATGTCCTGGCAAGGTTCCAGGTTGCACCACAGGTACTGTTATGATCAAAAGTTTATCAACAGTTCCCTGACTGTGTTTTGTTTATGACACAGATGTACCTTCTTCCACGCGCTATACGTAAAGAGACAAGAGGTATGGATGGGGGAGGGGGGAGGCTGCGTCAAAAATTATTGGTAACTGTAACTAATAGTCCATATCAGGTCCACTGTAGGACCAGACCCTCCCCCATGCTGGCCAAGTATGAATGGCAGCGTGTCTCATGGAAAGTGTTGCACATGAAGCTCAGTGTCGTAGTGGCTAAGTTATTTTGCTACCGTCTGTATGTCATTGGTAGAAATGATAGACTTCAAATACCTGAAGCATATAAAAGGCCATGCTGTACTACCAGCATCCAATTTAACTGTCTGCCATGATACTGGGTTTTGAATTCTTGACTCCAGATACTGTACATGCACTGAAAGAATAGAACTCTAACTCCCGAGCTACTGTAGCTCCTAGAAACTAATGAAATCTTACAGGACTCTTCATCAGTAATAATTGAGTTTGAAATTTGCTTAATTTGTGTGACCTCCCCAAAAGTGTAAAAGACATGAAAATGTAATGAGATTTTGTTAAATTATTCTACAAGGATCAAATGCGTCTGGGATCCCTCTTCATTAGTTCAGAGATCCTGAGGCATAAAAGATCTCATAATCTGATGAGATCTAACTAAACCATTCAGTAATATCCAAAAGGATTGAAATCTCACGTCACAAAATCTGAACCTTAGCATTATTAAACTGTTGGTTGAACGCTGATTTCTAAATTTATTTCCCATAGGTGGCAAAGGTTTTTTCATGACTAAAATTGTCCCAATAGCCTGAAAATAATGACTTTAACTGATAAATGCCGGGATCGATAGAGAGTACCAATCTGGGTTGTGCAACACGGTGTAAATATATATACACTTGTACATAACACCCTGAGTTGCATCAGCGCTTGCCATAGGATGTTGTGCCACATTTTCCCCATCCTTAACTGCTAACTTTAGCCCTGAGTGTTAATGTCTAAATATATTCAATTATCCTATTTTCTCGTATTTAGGTAATTATTACCAATATTTTTACGCAATACTTGTGGTGAACTATGGCTGTAGTCTATGGTCCATGAATATGTCCTGTTCGCTAATTTACCTGAAAATGTTAAAAGTGCCCAAACATCCATGAAAATGTCTATACAAGGTAAGAAACTCTTATTATGTGTAATGAATCTGACCATTTCACAAGAGGAAAATGCACTCTGCGACATAACATAAACAAAACCAGCCCTGGCTCCTGAGATCATGTCTGAGCATCCCTGATGTTTAAATCCACCTGGCTATTTAATTCTCAGCAGCGAGTCTCAGAACCCGACTGTTGTTGCTTTAGTGGTCAATTTTCTGTCATGTAAAGATCTCATGACCTCCAACGTGGTCATGCATTACAAATTAAACGAACAATGGATATCTGATGAAAATATATAGCGCACAATGTTATCACTCTCATGCCTTTACCCTTTTCATTCTAACTTACCATAATATTACCATCCTCCCATTTTGAACGCCATTTGTAAGAACAGATTAACACCAGTATATCATGCTAGTCATGAAGAAGGGCGGCATAAAAGATGTGAAGCCGTAGCACGTCTTTTTCTGTCATTAAATTACGTAAAATGTGCTAAATAAAAAAGAAAACGAAAATCTGGACCAAGATAAAGTAAAATGAGTACAGTCGTGATGGTGGCATATTACTTGCCATAAATTCGCAGCATTCTATTTCTAAGCCATGTAATAATGTTTCCATTGTCAAACATAGAATATGTATGCTAACGAACCCTCCAAAACACACACACACACACAATGCTTGGTGAGGTTAGAGAGAGCCTATAGTCCCTGCGAGATAAGAAAATGGGATAGGGAACTGTTCATTACCCTGATACACACAAACTTTGATGGTGCGATGGCGTTTTTTTACGTCCTGACCAGCAACGATTTGAATTATCTCTAGCAATAATTTAATGTTATTATTATTATTATTTTTATTATTATTGTTATTTTTATTCTTATTCTTATTCTTATTATTATTATCATTATTTACAGTTCTTTTCAGTGATGTTCTTCCTGATGATGTTTACACTGGGCTTGGGTAGCGCTGTGCCGTACATTGGCGTCATCATCACGGCGATCAGTGACCAGTTTCCCAGTACATCGAAGTGGTGGGTGACACTGGGTGTTTGCGTCGTCAGCTGTACAGTTGGCCTTGTGTACACCACTCCACAGGGACAGTACATCCTCACACTTGTCAATTACTATGCCGGTGTAAGTAATTGCTTCAATCTATTCTCTGTTTACTCTGAGTTATAT
>JAGKTI010027981.1:0-13091 GCA_018397915.1 Birgus latro | reverse complement strand
CTTTCTCTATACTCATTTCAAAGCCAAAGGTGGCTGTTGTGTATATGTACGCAACAACCTATCTTGCTCTCGTGTTCCTGAACCTGATTCTTCTGAATTCCCTACTCTTTGGCTTCGGCTCTCCTGTCATTTTCTGACTAAATCTATCTGTGCTGTTTACTTATCACCTAATTCTACTGACTATCAAAAATTCTTCGACTATCTTACTTCTACGATGGAACACATTCTATCCATTTCTCCTTTCTCTGAAATCTCCATTCTTGCAGATTTCAATGTTCACCACCACCTTTGGCTCTCCTCTCCTTTCACTGATCCACCTGGTGAACAAGCCAATACCTTTTCTATCCTTAATGACCTAGAGCAGCTTGTACAGCACCCTACCCGTATCCCTGATCGCCTTGGAGACAGCTCCAACATACTTGACCTTCTCCTTACAACTAATCCTTCAACTTACAATGTTAATCTTTTCTCTCCATTGGGCTCCTCCAATCATAACCGTATTATCTTAACCTGTCCTATTGCTCCAGTGCAGCCTGGGGACCCTCCAAAGAAACGTCGTCTGTGGCACTTTGGAGCTGAGGATTGGGAGGCCCTCAGGCAGTACTTCTTTGATTTTCCATGGAATGATTATTGCTTCCATGGCCGGGAGCCATCTGAGTGTGCCTTACGCATTATGGAGGTTATTCTCTCGGGCATGGAAGCATACATTCCTTTCTCATATCCTTTGTCTAATGCAAAAAAGCCTTGGTTTAATCACACTTGTTCTAATGCTGTCCACAACAAGGAGAAGGTCTACAAAAGGTACCGGAGCAAACCCACCCCTGAATCACATCTTTCTTATGTTTCTGCCCGGAATCGTGCTAAGTCTGTTCTTCGTTCTGCTCAAAATAATTTCATCTGCACCAAATGTTCCCAACTCTCCAACTTAAATTCTTCACGCTCCTTCTGGCACCTTGCCAAAAACTTTTCTAAAAACTTTACATCATCATCCTTCCCTCCTCTTTTGTACTCTGATGGCTCTGTAGCTATTTCTTCTACTGATAAAGCAGATCTCTTTGCTCAGACTTTCTCCTCCAATTCCACCTTAGACGATTCCTGTGCTGGTCCTCCATCACTTCCCCCCTCTGACCTCCTTATGGCTGACATTAAAATTTCTTCAGCTGATGTATTTTCAGCCATCACTGGCCTCAATACTAAAAAGGCATATGGGCCTGATGGGGTCCCTCCTGTTGTCCTCAAGAACTGTGCTTCTGTGCTTACACCCTGCCTAGGTAAACTCTTTCGCCTTTCTCTATCAACTTGTACCTTTCCTTCTTGCTGGAAGTTTGCTCTCATTCAGCCAGTCCCAAAGAAGGGTGACCATTCCCAACCCTCTAACTATCGTCCAATTGCTTTAACATCCTGTGTCTCGTAAGTGTTTGAATCTATTCTTAACAGAAAAATTTTAAAGCATCTTTCCTATCACAACCTTCTTTCTGATCATCAGTATGGGTTCCGTCAGGGACGTTCCACTTGTGATCTTCTCACCTACCTTTCAGACTCCTGGTCATCCTCCTTTCGGGACTTTGGCGAATGCTTTGTCATTGCGCTTGACATCTCAAAGGCTTTCGATCGAGTCTGGCATAAATCTTTAATTTCTAAACTGCCCTCTTATGGTTTCTATCCTTCTATCTGTACCTTCATCTCTAGCTTCCTTTTTGGTCATTCTATAGCCGCTGTTGTAGACGGCCACCGTTCTTCTCCTAGATCTATCAACAGTGGTGTTCCTCAGGGCTCTGTCCTATCACCTACTCTCTTCCTTTTATTCATCAATGACCTTCTAAGATGTACATCTAACCCTATCCACTCATACGCTGATGATTCCACCCTTCACCTTTCCATTCGGTTCCCGCAACGCCCATCACAGCAGTTACTTCAACAAACAAGGGATGAGGCTATATGGCACACCTAATGTCTGACTTGGCTCGTATCTCTGACGGGTAAAAATAATCTTGTTGTTTTTAATGCATCAAAGACTCAGTTCTTGCACCTATCAACCAGACAAAACCTTCCACAAGAGTACCGGTTGATGTTTAATAATGTCCAGCTCGTTCCTACATCATCCTTGAACATGCTTGGGGTTTCATTCACTCGGGATTTGTCTTGGAAAGAACATATTACATCTCTTGTGAAATCTGCTTTCAAGAGATTAGGTGTGCTAAGCCGACTCCGAACCTTCTTTACCCCTACACAGATGTTGACTTTATTCACGGGTTTTATTCGCTCCTGTTTGGAGTACGACTCTCATGTGTGAGGAAGATCCCCACATACAGCCCTTCTCAATAGGGTGGAGTCCAAGGCTTTTCGTCTCATTAACTCTCCTCTTACTAGCTCCCTTCAACCTTTGTCTCTTCGCCGCACTGTTGCATCTTTATCTCTTTTCTATAGCCACTTCAATGGCCACTGTTCCTCTGAACTGTGTACTTGCATCCCTCCACCTCTACGACGGGCACATAGTACCCGTCAAGCAACAACCTCTCATCCCTTTTCTGTCCAACTCTCTCATGCAAGAGTTAACCGTTACTCCCAGTCCTTCATTTATGCAACTGGTCAACTCTGGAACTGTCTTCCTCTGTCTGTATTTCCTACATCCTGTAATCTCCAGTCTTTCAAACGCAGTGTGTCCAGGCATCTCGAAATGAACGGATCTTGAATTTGGCTCTCTTTTGTGTTGTTTTTGTTTATTCTTGGAAGGAACGGTTTGCGGGCCCATGGCCTTTGGTTCCTTCTTCCTTGCATTTAAAAAAAAAAAAATCTCTTCAAGAATAAAACGTTATTTCAGTGTTGTTCTTGTCTCTAGATTATTAATTCAACACGTCTCTAGATTATTAATTCAACACGTCTCTAGATTATTAATTCAGCACAGGAGGCAGAAACCGATTGTCTCTAGATTATTAATTCAGCATAGGAGGCACAAACCGAATTGAAGGATGAAGTAGATATCACAGCCCACACTGACACCTTCCCTCTGATGTACAAAGATAAATAACATTGCCCAGCAGCAGCAGGAATAAAATAAAAATGTTCTCTGGGTGATGGGGTGAATCACATAGCCTACACATTTTTCCGGTAATAGTAAACATGAAAACACCATTAATATTTTCAGCACAGTGATGGCTGTTGAAATCGGTTCTTACCACCGTCAAAGAATATTACCCAGCCGAAGGGATACTCCTCGAGCTACAAGGGTTAGGTACAGCAGTCATTAACCCCTTCCTTACTGAAGGCCCACCTAAGGATGAATAAAATCCTGTGGACATAGAAAAACAGAACACGTCACCGTATTGAAGGAATTAATAGTTCAGTATAATGACGCTCTGAAAATATAACTCTTGCTACGCCAGAAGGTTTTATTGACCTTAGGAGAAATTTCTCAGCCGAATGAAATAAGAAAGACGTCAAGGCAGTAAAAGGTGAGGTGGTGGGTGTGTTGCATGTGTGGCTGTATGTGGGGGTGACGAGGTGCGTGGAATGTGACATAATGTGACCGTGTAGGCGACAACACGGCGGGTAAAAGAGAAAATCTTGAAGCTCCTGAGAAAAATTGCAGAGAAAGAAAACAGAGATGAAATTCTCGACTGGCAGCGGACGCGAAGAAAATCTGAAATAAACGTAAAGATACAGAAAGATTTTGTAAGTGTTAAGTGAATACATGTTTTATCTCGTAGGGTAAACAAAAAGCTAAGGCACACAATGCTCGTATTTGAAGTTATTGGAATTATCTTTGATAAAACTCATAAAGATGGAAATACAATTGGGTAAAATGCAAAACTAATAATGAATTCATTAGTGACACAGAACGAGATGATAAATTTGTAATTATACAATCTGAAGCTGTATTTTGTATTATATTTTTGCAACTTTCCGCCGATTATATTTACCTTAGGAAATGTGTGTCATGGTGAAGGGGTTAATGCTGACTACCCATCCCACCAGTTGGACAAGTGTCTGCTAAGTTAACTAAGTCATCTGTAACAACACAATTATAATAAAATACGTCATGATACTGAAGGGATTATATATTAATGAATATTTTGTTGCCTGGACAAAAAGTGACCCTGGCTTTAACCTGTTCAGCCCGAGGACGTCTCTTTCATTTCATTCTTGGTGTTTCCGCATCATTTTATTCCACTTAAGAAATACCTCTGCCACTAAATGGGTTAATAATGGCTGTATGCAACTCCTTCACTCTGAGGAGCACCTGAGGTGAAGACAAACGTCTTACGGAAGCAAGGATAAAAATATATAGTAGGTCATCGAAGTGAAGGGGTAAACCAGTCCCAGGCGGGTTTGTGCCAACACAAGATGATCCCAGTGTAGGCTTTATGCTCCACACACACACACACACACACACACACGATTTCACCCCTTCAGTTCACGCGTATATTTTGCTGGTATATTCCTACTGGTTCTAAACGATCTTATTCAGTTAATGAAAGATTTTTCGAACTCAGGTGATTAGATACAGCAATCACTCATCTTTTCAGTTCTAGGGTGATTTCAGTCTTAATTAAATCGTCAGTTCGCAGCACAAATTAAATATGAAATACGCCACCAGATTAGAGGAGATACAATGATTCGCGCTGAAAGAAAAGAAAATGGGACTAAAAGTGAGAAGAATGTAAAACCCAGCGAACAATGCCAGTGTGTTTATCAAGCGCCGGAGATTAATGAAGCAGGATTATGATAATGGTGGCCTTAGCAGGAAATAAACTCCATGAAGAGGCAAATCTCGGAATTAAAAGAGAATGCTGTAAATATGAAGACAGGTTTGATTTATCAAGACGAAAGTCCACCCCAAGCTGCATTTAGCATTTAAGGGAATAAAACCATAAAAAAATAAAAGAAAGGCATTCTGGAACCGAATGATGATCACTGTCGGCCAAGTCTAAGATTTAGGCCATATCTTTACCATGAAGGTTTCATGTTGATAGCTGGGCCGTTCATGAGATATAATGGTGCTAAAGGCGAACGATAAAAGCTAGTTGACCTTAGCCAGCCATTCTGGTGACCTTGACCTGGATCACGAGTGCCCATTTTCGACCTCGTCCAAGATTTTGGACAAATCTGATATCCTGACGGTTTCATGTTGATTGTTCAAGCCGTTCATGAGATGTAATCGTGCTAAAGGCGGGAGATAAAAATCAGCTGATCTTTGGCAGCCAGTCTGGTGGCCTTGTCCTTGACTTCTAGTGCCCATTTTAGAACTCATCCAAGATTTCCATATCTTGATACTCTTTTGGTGTCATGTTGATAGCTCAAGCCGTTTATGAGATCTAATGGTGCTAAAGGTGAGCGATAAAAACTGGTTGACTTTTGGCAGCCATTTTGGTGACCTTGACCTTGATCCCGAGAGCCCATTTTCGAACACTGCCGAGATTTTGCCTATATCTAGATCGAAAGTTTCATGTTGATAGCTCAATCAGTTCTTGAGATATAATGGAAACACACATACACACACACAAACGTTATGGCTCTGCCTTCTAAAGGCGGGCGATAATAAACACGGTTGGGGTCGTAAGACTCACCTACCAGTTTGAAAATCCTAAGAGAAATATAGAAGTTTTGCGGAATAATTCAAGAAAAGACGCCAGGGTACCAGATGATCTAATTACGTACAGAGTACGAACACACAGTTGCAATTATACCTGAGTAGAGAAATTAGTTTTTTTAATTACCTGATATTCATTAATGATGACTGGAATTAGGATGGCGACGACGATGAAAGTTTGTGTCATCACTTAATATGATAAGGTGAGTATTTGTGTAATATTTTATGACTGGAATGTCACACTGCCATACTGCAGAACTTCCGCCTATCAGAATTCTTTTATTCCCCAACTGCATCTCTCTGGAACTCGCTTCTTCACAGTTGTTTCCCTCCAAACTTCAGTCTACAGCTGTTCAATCCAACTGTTACAGATATTTCATGAATGGAGGACACCAGTAACCAGGTGTATGGATCTTTTTTTTTTCTAATTCATTTGTTTTTCCTTCCTCTGTGCTGTTATTTCAAAAAAAAAAAAAATCATACTCGTAATGTAAGGATCTTACTGAAAATATAACACAATCGCCTTGTGTGCTCCAGATCATAGATATATTGGGGGCATGGTGATAAGTATTGATTTATATATAAATACAGAAGAGGTTATTGGCTGTACATAACTTACCAAGTCCAATGACATAATTGGACGACTGAGGTGGTGCGGTGAGGGTGACAGTGAGGTGGTGTAGTTTGTAGAACAGCCTGTGGGGGTCCCTTTCATCCACGACGCCAGCTGGATTGACGACAGTATGGTGTTGAGGCCCAACGATTCTCCCTCTGCACAGAACCACTCACTGTTCCTTTCTTGAGGACTGTATGTACACGGCCATGTGCAATAACATGAGCGTGCTTCACGATCACTGCACACACATAGCAGTCACACCATCACCATACATAACACTGTACTTCACGGTGTGTGAACGCCTTCAGACCTCCTCACACGCGACTTAGACACATCACACTCCATACTTTTAATCACTTATCACCCAGAAACTACTAAAGATCTCATCAGTCCTTTTATGTGCGACATTGCATAAGCAACCACAGGTACAGGGAGAATCCACACGCCTTGCGGGCACCGCATGGTTCACGTGCCGCACCTGCTGTAGTCCTTACTCCGGGTATGTTTACGTTGTTCACGGCTCTTTTCCACTTCTCTGGGTTCCTTTGCCGCTTCCTGGTAACCACGGGCTGTGCTGAAGATGTACCAGTGTTACTAGCACTTATTTGATGTGAATATAATAGAAATGAAGGGTAACTGTGGCCATGAGGACGAACAGCCCAACCACCACGAAGAGCAGTGAGATAGTATTCTTCCGCTGGAAAAATCGTCACCTGATGCCCGTAAGGACTCATGATTGGCAGCTTTTATGTCTACGTCACTGTCATCCCCATCTATAAATTCTCTTCTCTTGTGAGTGGCTAATATATATATTACTCTTTTCACTTTACTCTGGCTTAAGACTGTAACCTTCCCATAATGAGTACTATACTGTACTATTTCATTATTACTAGAATGTGGTGCTAGCCTCGAATAATTGCTGTGGAAGGATGTATAAGCAGTATCTTTTTTTTCTGCCATTAGGTACAGTAGCTCCCAAAAGTATCGTTAAAATAAAGTGCTATACATTCTAACACAATGGACGATGTATCTGACACGTGTTGCGTGGTGGCAACAAAATTGGTAGCCCTGCATGCTGGTGGGTGGTTGCCAAACACCTGTATATGACCTGGGATTTTATATACTGTTTTCTTTCTAATGTAATATTAACCACTTTGTTATATATACAGTAGGTATATTTGATGTTATGATGACGTAGTAAGACTAGTTAGTTTAAACATAGGCAGTTACTCTTTCTATGGTTCATCTGTAATGCTTTCACGGGTGTCAGCACAAGGCTATCATCACTAGATAAATATTAGACATGCTTTCCCAAAATTGATATATTTTGAGAAAGTGTTTATATAATATATGTGATTACTGGAAGACATATGACACCCAGTATAATGTGAAAGCACAAAAATATTAGAGAGGCAGGTAGAGGTAAACGAAATGTAAAGACAGTAAACTAACTTATCTGAAACTAATCCCCAGAGCAGCGTATAAACCCACTTGTCACTGATGCACCAGCCGTATTGTGGAGGTGACATGCGAGGTTCATTGTTATATTGGACATTATATATGTAATATATATGTAATATAGGGTTAAACACACTTTGGGGGGCTCCTTTATTCATATAATAACCAGTGTATCCACCGCCTGCATCCAGAACTTTGTAGCCACGACACCTACTATGAAGCTGTGCCATTCACGTAACGAAACACCACACCACAATACCTTCCGAAACCGAGATATCGGTACATACAGGTAGTATATATGAATAATGATGTGGTTAAAATTGTCCGACATGCAGACCCTATAGGCTATTATTAACCTCTGCATTGGTAATCTATTTGTAGTTGTGATAACGAAAGAATTGTGATGGGTATTTTTCTCATGCTTTTTAATAGTCTGAGTTCCCCTTATATTCAAGGGGGGCTGGGTGACTCATTAGTGGCGTGCATAACTCAGGACCGTGAGGTAGTGATTTTGCTCCCCACCCGGGTAGCTACTCAGCTGAAAGTTAGCGCACTCATCACCCTATCAGGGCTATATGGTCTAATATAGGTCTAGCTCGAAGAATTCATTCCTTCACTTATATTCGAACATGACAACTCAGTCCATTGCAGTCACATTATATTCGAACATGGCAACTCTGCACGCTGCAGTTACTATGTTTCCCAAGATGCATTTACCACAACATAATGTGTGTAATGGGTTATATTGTTTAACACAGAGGTGTAAATATTACTGAACTGTTACATTTACAAGTTGATGGATGCTTTCAGTCACACAGTGGCGTTGGTTTGCTTATTAGCAGTACCACCTACGATGGCTAACCATGCGTACCAACCTTACCGAGACGGCAAGTGGTCGGGAATAATGTTTCATTCTGTTCATTTTGCCATTCTTCGCACCACACTTTAACGATACTTTTGGGAGCTACTGTACGTGAAATGAACTGCAAAGGGATGAAAATCTGCACCAAAGTTAAGGTGAAGGGCCACAGTGGTGCTAGGCGGTGACGTCAGGTCACGTGGTGTGAAACAAGCTCAGTGGTTGGCCAAGACAGCGGGCTGGGCAGCTTTGACGTTGAGCCGCGGGTGAGCGGCTGTCAACACATACTGCATAGGATCAGAATTATTTCTTTACGCTTACAACACTACAGGCGTGGGTGCGGCTACAAAGGTGTTCTTGTACTGCTTTATTAGCGCACAACTGTAATCATTTTTGCTTTCACTTGGGAATTTTATTCATCATAGGAAAGACTTTAGACGCCATCTACATTTACCCATTCATGGCAATTCATGCTTTTGCTACCACCTGATGATTTTGTTCCGGTAAAGGAAGATTTATGGGACGGTGGTGAAAGTGATAAGAAATCTCCATTTATCCCTTCCGTATAACGACTTTTTTTATATCAAGTTCTTGCTGCCACTGGACAGTCTCCCCTCGGATGAATACAGGGTCTGACAGCAACAAGAATACATCACAAACCGTCGACATATCCAACCCCATCAGTCCACAGTCTCCCCTCGGCTGAATAATAGTAACAAATATAAAACATGCGCCGTGGACCTGGCCTGGGAGGGAGACGTGTCAGCGGTACAAGAGCCGCTGTTATTTATACTGACTGTGAATGACGCTGTGCGTAATGAGATAACTAAGGCTGAATTGAGAGCGTGGATTAAGCGTGGCAGGTGACTTGCATTACTGTGGGTGCATACATCACAGCCTCTCAAGACCGACATTACCACACACACACACACACACACACACACACACACACACCACAGCCTCTCAAAACCGACATTACCACACCACCCGCACCCCTGACGCACCACACACACACACACACACAAACACACACAGTCACTAGGTTTGAAAGATTAAGAAAATATTTCCTGCACCTACGCTATTAATCTAAGTTGCACGTAATACATCCCATTCATTGCTAATAATTAAGTGATGGATGATTTATTACTTATGGAATCAGAAACTTTGTGCAAATATAATACAAAGATGGCCTGCAACTACACAGAGGATAACTGGTGTGTGTGTGTGTGTGTGTGTGTGTCACCTTCGCCAAGGAGGTTGTGTTTTCACCCCTGTCCGTTTGTTTATTTGTTTGTTGGTTGGTTGGTTTGTGAGCAACATTACACAAAAACTGCTGGACGGATTTCCACGAAACTTGGTAGAAGAATGGGCCTTGACCAAGAATAGACTCCTGTATATTTTGATGCGGATCCGGATAAAGGTGCGGATCCAAGATTTTTTTTTTTCTTTAACATTACGAGAGAGGGCGTTTCTCGACAGTTTCGTAAATTTTTCAGTGAATATTGCAGGGATCTTGATGGAAAAAAAAAAATCCGGCATATTTAGGATGTTGGTATCTACGAATGTGTACAGTTTGTCGCGGATCCATATAAAATTCCGGATCTAGCGGATTTACATATGCTTTTATCGTTGGGTAGTCTTTTTCCAGCTGCATGTTGGGCCTTGGCGGAGGTATACGCTCTACTGAGTGCCATTCTAGTTTAAACTGAAATAAGATATCAGTAGTGGTAGTGTGCAGAACCACAAGATGAACAGCAAGAATGGAACATAAAAGAATTTTTTGTGGGCTCCACTGGTCTGCTACGGAAGCTGTTGGAAAGTCACTAAAAAGTACAAAATAATAATGCGTCATCTGAATGCGCGACTTGCATATAACTGCTTAACTAATTCCCTTCGCTAGCTTCTTGTATATTATAAGTCTTGCCGCCGTTTTATGATTTCATGCAGCTTAGCACACCCTTGTGATGAAAGAGTATATATTAATCGTGTTTATCCCTTTTAGTTCGTATGATCCTACAAAATCTGAATAAAAACTCCTGAAGTAAGTCACAGTAACAGCACAAGATGACACCCTATTAGAAGGGGCTAATGAAGACTGGAATTTTCCCTTTCAACGTAATGACACGTTAAGTGTGTGTTAATCGTTAACTACTACTCGCTACTGCCAGAAGACTATATTCAGCTACAGGGGAAGATTCTCACAGAAAGATATTATTGGAGATATTTTCTAATTTTAATACCTGATGTCTCTCCGAAGATGAATAAAATCGTCTGGTGGTGACAAAAACGGAATTCGAAATGCTTTCCTCCTCTCTCTCTCTCTCTCTCTCTCTCTCTCTCTCTCTCTCTCTCTCTCGTAGCTTCACGTCATTTCTAACGATGAATTCATAGCAATTGATGTAATGCTCAAAGGCAGGTCTCAAAACAGCAAAGCATTATCCACTAGATAATATAGAAATCATAGTGTTATTTGTCTGCTTGGCACCCATCGTATCCGAGGTTACCACCTTGCGATTTTCTTACACGCTATGATACAGTGATAACCACCTTTAGCATTTTAAGAATGGGTTGATGGCAAACTTTATTGGCCTAACTGTCCATTATATACAACACCCCCTGAACAACGTATGTAAAGTATGTACTGTATAGAATGTATCTTAGTATTGCTATAATATTAACCGCATCAATGACATATGTATGAAGTAGTGCATGGGTTATGAAACAGAATGATATACACCAGTTAACCGCATCAATGACATATGTATGAAGCAGTGCATAGGTTATGAAACTGAGAATGATATACACCAGTTTGACGATGAGGATAACAACATTGCAAAGGGGGTGATCGGTAGGTAATTCGTTTATTTTAGGATAGGCTTTTACCTCAGACGGTTCTCGATTTGCATATAATGTGAGGAATGTGTTGCTTACGAAACTCCTTCAGCTTGGGGAATTTGAACATCAAATGAGCAGTACTTATTCAAAGTGGCTTCTGGTTCTTCCGTAACATTTTTAGACAGCAATTTATTCTGCACATTACACATCAACATTCTAGTTTTTTTAATTTTTTCGAAACTGTGTTCACACTCAAACTCTCCAGGAAATATAAAAAGGCAGTGATCATTAACAAACAAAACGAATTGCATAGTAGGCTGCGATACGAAGCCTCCGATGCCCCACTGAACACGAACCTTCGGCTCAGCAGATCAGGGATGACAACCAGGCACGTTAAATCAATCTTTTCAAGCCCAGTGAGAAAAAAAAATAGCTATCTTTTAAACTTTGCACTGTAATATGAAAATACTGTTATCCACATAATAATAATAATCTATCTATCTATATACCTAGGCTGCTTCCCCCAAGAAAAGGGAGGTAGCCGAGACAGGTCAACACACTACCAATTTACTCATCCACTCACACACATTCATTCGCATCTTAGCCCCAAAGGGGAGAAGGGACAGATCCTCACCGCACCACACTGCACGAGGGTCAACCACGCAGTGCAGTCAGTGACATCCGCAGCAGGGCCCGACAGCAAAGCTGGTTTACCCCTGCCACATCATAATGGATCCCAACCCAAATATGAGAGTGTCCGGGGGCAGGTGTGAGCCAGAGATTATGTTAGTCGTCCATAGTGATTATAATACAATATACAGTATAGACAATTTAGCTAAGAACCAGCATCATCCACGACAAAATAACACCTAGTTGATGCGATGTGGACAAGTTCAATTAAAGGCGAGTATAAGAGACCATAATTCTGTTGGACGGTATTAGATAAAGTGAGAATTAGACGGATGGCAGTGGGTGTGCGTGCATAATGGTAGTGTGTTGTGTGGATCGGTAATGTGAAGGGACACGCAAGGATGAACTGCATTCAGTGTGCTGCTGGGGACCACATAACCCTGTCAGTGATATCTGACACCAGGAAAACAGCTGATATTCTGTGAATTAGGTTTATTTATTTATTTTTCAAAGTCCAGATCTGGTGATAAACTGGGATAACACAACCGATTAATAGAACATCTACCACGCCATGAAAAAAAAAAACTTGTTAAATTTTCTGTTTGCCTGTTCACAGAAGTCAGTGGGGGTGTGAAAGATAAAAAAGGTAGATTACTAGTGGAGAAGGGAGAAAAAGTAAACAGATGGAGAGAACACTTTAATGAACTGTTGAACATAGAGAATGAAAGTAATGCAAGTATAAGTGGCTGGGGAATGGCAGGGAGAAGGAGGGTTGTGAGAAGAGAGGAAGAAATCACCAGGATGGAACTTGTGGAAGCAATGAAGAAAGTTAAAATGGGGAAAGCCCCAGGAATTGATGGAGTGTGTGGTGAAATGCTGAAGCATGGGGGAGAGATAGTAATAGAATGGATGTGGAAGGTGTGCAGATTGGCTTGGGAGGAGGGTAGAGTCCCGGAGGATTGGAAGTCAGGTATAATTATTCCTCTGTACAAAGGAAAAGGGGATAAAGCAGTGTGTGGTAATTATAGGGGCATTTGCCTTCTCAGTGTAATAAGAAAAGTATATGGTAGGATACTTATTGACAGAGTTAGGGAAATTACTGA
>JAGKTI010027980.1:0-13092 GCA_018397915.1 Birgus latro | reverse complement strand
GTATTAGCCAGTAGTTCATTGTTATATTCTAGATAAAATGGAGATGTTTTTAATTTCATTGTGCAGTAAAAGGAGTTCTGTTATTTAATTATTTCTTCAAGTTCTTGTTACATGTTATACACCTTGTGGCCACCATTAATAATCAGCAATACACAAGCAACAAACCACATTATATGATTCTAATCATTACAATGTGTTAATAAATAAATATATTTATTGCTCGTAAAATATTTTGGCTCTTAGTTAAACTGTTAAAAATTTATTTGGCTGCCCTCCCCCCAGCTCATACCCCCCTCCCTCATATACCTCTCAACATGAATATGGTAATGATTTTTGGATACCAGAATACCTACAGTTGGTATTGGGTGTGTGCTTTGTGCCAGTGCACTGTATTATGTTGCCCAGTCCAGATGAAGACATACAATAGATCACCCTTGTTGGCTAAGCAGTGTGTATCATGTGTATGCAGTTTGGTGAGGTGAATGTCTTGGATAATGTTGCAAGGGGTAGACTGAGGAAGACTTGGGACAAGATCATAAAGTGTGACCTCACAAACGAGAGACTGATCAGAGAGGCTGCTGGATATTGAGCAGTGTGGAGAGAGCAAGAATTTAGTTATCATTCTGCAATACCTGCATATTATTTAAAATGTGTGTGTGTGTGTGTGTATTTACCTAATTGTATTTACCTAATTGTGATATACATCACTTTCATCTTAAATGTTAGGACCAACTTGCAGAGCCCCGGGCTCCTACGCTCCTCTGTGGGGCGACATAGGATTGGGTGATGGATGGATGGATGTGATATACAGGAAATGAGCTACGCTCGTGGGGTCCCGTGTCTGTTTCTCAGTACAGCAAATTTTGCTTTGAACGCGTTTAAGTTTTTAGACTGGATGATCTTTGTCCAGGCTATTCCACAGGTCTGTGCATATATAAGGAAAGCTATATTTCTTGATGTCCTTCAAGCAGCTTGGCTTCTTTAGTTTCATTCCGTGTCCTCATCCTCTTGCTACTTTCTCATCCCACGCAAACGGATTTTCTCTGTCAATTTTATCTACTCCCGTCATGGTCCTGAACACTGCAATTATGTGTGTGTGGGTGGTTGTTTTACATTAACAAGTGTAAATGCAGTGGTTGCACACCAAAATTGCTCTTCTTTCAAGGGATAGGGAGTTGAGGGATGTTTGTATAGCCAGGGAGTGGACTTGCTACAGCTCCTTTCAGGAGATAGGGAGGGAATTGAGGGATGTTCGTATAATCAGGGTAGTTAGTATAATCAGGGAGTGTAGCCAGCTAATTATGTGAGTGCCACTAATCAGAGGCATCAGTTTATAGTCCCCAGGTGTATTTAACAGACAGAAACCATGAATTGGGGTCACAGACTTTAAGTAAGGCACTGACATGAGTTGTGTTTTGATTATGATTGTTGTTTCACCTTGACCTGGCCAATATTTTCAGCCTCTTGTGGGTTTATTTCATTCAGCTCAGTGACAGAAAAAAGTGTTATGACTCAAAATCCTTTCCATGGCGTTCCTTTGTGCATAGCGTCACATCGTACTGTTTCAACTCAGTGTTAAGGTGATTTCCAATTTTATACCAAGTTTGTAGAAGAAGCAGTAGTAGTTGCTGCCCCTAGTTCATTGAGCAACGTGAACCCAGTGGACTGCAGGTGGAAGTTGCTCTTCTGCAGTTCACCAGTTATATCAGTGCCACCCCATGAAGGCTCCAGGGTTATTCCAGGCCCACTCACCTACAGCCACCCCCCCCCATGCCCTAAATTGTTTTTTGAAAATTCAAGACAATGCTTGTATTTAATCTGTGTAACCTTGCAAGATCTTGTTGTCTTCAGAGAATGTTATGGAAGCTAATGAGAGACTGAAAAGGTTAATGTATGATTTGTATTTACAGGTTGTAGTTGACTCAGCCGTGGAGAAAAAGCTTACCATTTCATCGTATATAAAGGCTTCAATATGCTTCCCTGTGTCAGCCTTGGTCACCTAATGGCGGCCTTCCATGCTGCTTGATCTCTGGCAGTCACCCTGGCAATTACCTCCACTGTCTAGTAAGTACCTGAATGTGGTTGCATTTGGTTCTAGACTAAATCTGGTGGTTTGCATGCTAACGTTGCGCTTCTCCTGCAGTCCACCATCCTCCTCAGGGGGTTTAGGAAGTGGAATGTTTGTCTGTTGATATCACTGCTTGAAGAGATTCCTTCTCAGTACCAGACTGGTTTTATACTCCAATATGGTGCACATTAGTTCACTTTATCATATTTTTCTCATGTCCTGCATTCTGAACCCAACCTTACCCTGTCCTTGGATGGGAAAAGAGGTAGGGATGATGGTTTTTCTTACACTTAATAATACCTGGAAATGATTACCACCATTTTCACCCCTCTGTTTCCTAGCCTCATCAACTTCCATACCTTGTCTGTGGCCACCCTTTAGAGGATTGTGTCTGGCTGTAGATAGATAATTAGATAGGTTCTTGTCCTACCATGCCTCCTCCTACCTTTAAACTCAGTGTATCATTTTCACCATCATATCTGCATCCATTCTCTCTATATGATCATTTCTGTCTAATGTCACCCCCTTTAACACTTACCTACATCACCAGGTTTACTCACTTCGTATATAATTTTTACCTCAGTGGTTGGGTGCTCTATGAACTGTCTCAGCTCCTTTCATTTTAAAAAACTGACATTTCATCACTGTTATAAGAATTGTAGCAGCCTCAGACTTGATAGTGTGTACTGTGGTGCTGTGTTTAGGAATTGAATTGGTGGATAGCTTAAGAATAGAATGAGAACAAGGAAAGAACAGTAAAAAATCTGAACTACCATCAGCATGCCCTTGTTAATTGGGCCACGGCCATTCACGTGTCATTCAGACATTCAGTACAGGAAACCCTCGATATAACAAACTGTTTTATAGCAAACTTTGGCTATGTCGCCATATCCACCAAAAGTTCGCTCCCTTGCATGGTATGTGTACTGTAACAGACCTACATTACATATCAGGCATTGTATTTATATGTATAACTTCATACAGGATGGTCTTTACTGTACATGTACTGTATAACTACATAAACCATTGAACTCTCCACATGAATCTTCATAGAGTAAGTTGTGGTTGTGCATGTAGGACCGAACGACTACACGGATATTGCAACCTTGGGTCGGTAATCCCTCGGTTAATAGTGACCATCGGATATAGCGAATTTTCGGATATAACGACCCATCCCTCCCCTCAATTAGTTCGTTATATTGAGGGTTTATTGTAATTTGGTCCATATGATAACCCATCCATCATCCAGCCCTGTTGCCCCATCAGGAGAGTAGGGGTCCAGGGCTAGGCTGTTCATGTTTATACTGGTAAGGTGACATTGGCCAGTTGTTCATCCTGTAGCAGTTATGTGAGCAATAAAAAAAATGCATTAGAATAAGATGAGTTGTTGAGTGGATAGGGAGGAATATGCTGGTACACAGTGGGCATGTACAGTGAATACACACAGATTGGGTACCAAAGAAAATGTAAGTGATACAGAGGGTGGTGCTGGGAGAGGCAGACCTGTGGTGTGGAATAGTACACTGAAGAGTGGGAAGTGGAAAAAGTGTGTTTGAGAGAGTGAGAAAGAGGAAGGGGAGTGTTTGAGTGAGTGAGAAAGAGGAAGGGGAGTGTTAAGAGTGAGATAGAGGAAGGGGAGTGTTTGAGAGAGTGAGGAAGAAGAGTGTTTGAGAGTGAGAAAGGTGTGTGAGGATAATGTAGCCTGGAGGCACTTCTGTCATGGCCCTACCCTGTCTTGGAGGTTCAGAGGTGATGATAAACCCCAGCCACCCATGGGAAGTAAACCGTTGTGGGGCACAGTCATTTCCAGCACTTAAATTCATTAGAGCTTCAAGTGTAGACCTGTTCTGATTTAAAATTGTGGCAAAATTTATAACCTACTGCACTGCTTTCCATGGGTTTTGATCTGAAAAAAAGCCAAATATCACAGCCATTTTCTTCTCAGCTCCTTCGCTCCTCTGTGGAGGGACATAGGATAGTATGATGAATGAAGGAACACCCTGCCTCAAAGGCCATGAAGTTTTAGTGTCTGAAAACCACAAAGGTACAATTTTGTAACAGATAGACTTGCTGTTTTGACTATATCTTCCTTAATATTGTAACTAGGATATTATTAATAGTACCACTGAAAAGCACATAACATTTTCTATCAGCTGTTGTAAAGATGTTGTGTGTAAATATGATTATAACAATTATTAAATAACAGGAATATGAGTAAATTTGACAAATTTCCTGGTAAAGATAAGATTCCTATTGTTATATATATATATGTGACTTGACCTACTTTTCAGTTCTTGCATTGAGAAGACGAGACTCATGCAACATTTCATGGTGGTAACCATATAACCAAATCTTGGCACCTGGTGGTTTAGTGGGTAATTACGGCACTCCAATCAGATTGAGCTGGTGAAGGTTTATATCCAAGGGGTGGTTGGGGTTTATTGCTCATGTAATGCCACTCAGGGTTGAGTGAGGCTGGTCACTCTCATCTTAAATGTCAGGACAAACTTGCCTAGCCCCGGGCTTGTACGCTTCTCTGTGGGGCAACACAGGATTCGATAATGGATGGATGGATCACCATCTGAATGATTTTGCACCTAGATGCCTCACTAGCTGTTATCCAAAGAAAAGATAGATTAGGACATTTGGTTTTATCAGGAATTTGAGTGTAAAGTGGAGAGAATGTAAGAAAATATTCTGGAAAGAGGTATAGAGAGTTAGACAGAGTGCCAAAGAAGTTACCTGGGGAGTGAAAGATAAAAACTGTAGATTACTAGTGGAGAAGGGAGAAAAAGTGAGCAGATGGAGAGAACACTTTGAGGAATTGTTGAACATAGAGAATGAAAGTGGCTGGGGAATGTCTGGGAGATGGAGACAGGAAGAAATCAGTAGGATGGAAGTTTTGAAGAAAGTTAAAATGGGGAAAGCCCCAGGAATTGATGGAGTGTGTGGTGAAATGCTGAAGTATGGGAGAGAGATAGTAATAGAATGGATTTGGAAGATGTGCAGATTGTCCTGGGAAGAAGGTAGAGTCCCAGAGGATTGGTAGTCAGGTATAATTACTCCCTAGTACAAAGGAAAAGGGGGGGAAAGAAGTGTGTGGTAATCACAGGGGCATTTGTTTTCTTAGTGTAAATGGAAAAGTATATGGTAGGATACTTATTGACAGAGTTAGGGAAGTAACAGAGGAATTAGTTGGAGAAGAACAGGGAGGTTTTAGGAAGGGAAGTGGTTGTATATTCATTCTTCGATCTTTAGTGGAAAAGTTTCTAGAGAAGGGGAAGGAGTTGTATGCAGCTTTCATGGATTTGGAGAAAGCAGATAGGGTGGATAGACAAGGATTGTGGAAAGTATTGAGAATATATGGAGTAGATGGGAAGTTGTTGAAGGCTGTGGAGAGTATGTATTAGGGTGCTAAAGGTGCAGTACGTATGGATGGTGAATTGAGTGAATTTTTCTGTTTGAAGGTTGGATTGAAACAGGGATGTGTCATGTCTCCATGGTTGTTCAGTTTGTATATGGAAAGGGTTATAAAAGAGATAGAAGGTAGGGCAGTGGATGTTGGAGTGGCCCTGATGAGAGAGGGCAGTGTTTGGAAACTCCCTGTACTGTTGTTTGCAGATGATACTGTGTTGTTAAGTGAAGACAAAGGGGAGCTGCAAGGCTTGGTGGATGAGTTTGGGAGTGTATGTAAGTAACAAAATCTAAAGGTGAATGAAGGGAAGAGTAAAGTTATGGTATTCAAGAGAAGTGAAGTCAGTGAATGTACAGTGAGGTTGGATGAGGTGGAAATGGAAAATGTGAGTGCGTTTAAGTGCTTGGTTAGTGTGACAAGTAATGATGGAAGTTTAGAGGGTGAAGTGCTTGAAAGGTTACAACAAGGAAGAAAGGTTGCTGTTTCCTTGAAAGCAGTGATAATAAACAGGGAAGTGAGGTTGGAGTGAGAAAGCTGCTACATGACAGTATTGTGATACCAACACTAACGTATGGAAGTGAAGCTTGGACCGTGATGGAGGGACAGAAGTCAAGAATGAGGGCAGTGAAAATGAGTTTGAGAGGAGCATGTGGAGTCGCATTGGGAGATAGACTGACAAATGAGGAAGTGAAGGAGAGTTGTGGTGTGGATGTGGATGCGATAGGAAGGGTTAGGAGAAAAACATTGAGATGGTTTGGTCATGTAGAGAGGATGGAGAGTGAGAGACTGATGAGGAGAGTGTATGTGAGTGAGGTGGAGGGGGGGAGAGGAAGGGGGAGGCAAAGGATGAGATGGAGGGATGGAGTGGAGAGATATATGAGGGAGGAGGGTGTGAGCTGCAAGCAGGGCAGTGAAATGGCAGAGGACTGGGCGACATGGAGGCATTTTGTGTGTGGCCACCCCTTACGGGATTAAGGCATCTTTCAATAGATAGATAGATAGATAGGATCAAAAATCTTAGAGAATGGCACAGGTATCTGGCGATGACAAAATATTTGAAGAAAAAGGAAACCATGTGATCCAAAGGAATAAAAAAAATCAAGAGAGTGTTAGGAAGAAGTATGAAGGCAGTGTGTGGAGGCATGTTGAAGTAGGCCTATTGCTGCCAGATGATGGTGATGCCCACTGCTGGTTGTTGCAAGCAACCAAGTGATGTTGCTGTACCATTGTACTTGTTCAAAAAGATCATAGAATTGGAGGAAATCTGCAACACTGCAGATAGACCTGTCTGATAATAAAACCACAGCCGTTGTTTCTTCTGTTCTTTAAGCTGGCAGTGCTGTACCAGTCACCACAGATCAGGCCTGGCACATTGTTGTGAGAGTTGAGTAACTTCGATGTCTATGGGACGTCCTCTCGATGTTTGTGGTAGCTTGCTGGCGATGAATCACACTGTGTCGCTTGATGGTAATTTCCCTTATTTCCCTCTCCTTCCTTATTACTCATAGCACACTGATGTATTAATTACTGGCTTGGAGGTTAAATAAAGTCTGGTATAGTAAAATATAGATTTCACTATTCGAACAATATTATACAGTTAGGTACAAGTGGTTACACCGTATAAATGAGTGCTAGAGGAGTACGTCGTGCTTTTTCCAAAAGAAAAGGGGATATTCCGGGCGTCTCCCAAGAGTGGGAGGAGCCTGTTGTGACCGACACACGCAAGAACACAAACCGCTCGGACAATACCTTCATACAGCGTCCTTTCTCCGAAAGAAAAGGGGATATTCCGGGCGTCAACGGTTCCCAGAGCTAGAGGAGGCTGTGGTGACCAACGCGCGCACGAACACACAAACCACACGGACAATAACTTCTTGCAGCGTGCTTTCTCCCAAACAAAAGGGGATATTCTGGGCATCACCAGTCCAGACTGAAGCCTTATTTCCCGGAATAATTCTGAAACATCTAGCATGTTGTCTGGTCAGTTGTAGCACGTTTTTTCAGGCAAATAAAGGGGGAATTCTGGCCATCACCGGTCCGGACTGAAGTCTTCTTTTCCGGAATAATTCCGATGTATGCGACATGTAGTCCGGAAGCTTCAGGATTCCGATAAAGCGACTTCCGGTGTACTGAAGTCCGATATAGTGAGGTCTTACTGTATATTGGTCAAACCAAACGACACCTCACCACCAGGATCTCGGAGCATCGTGGAAGGTCACACAGAACGGGTCTCCCCTTATCGAAACCCGGCTATTCAGCGATCCGTGAACACTCTGAAGCCCCAGGCCACCCAATCTATACAAGTGATTTCTTCATTCTCCACACTTCCCGTGACGACACATCAAGACAAGCAGCAGAGACTCTCCTCACCCACTTCCACAAGCCAACCTTGGGTGTCTGTGACTCATCCACCTCACTACTCTGCATTTTTTAAAAGCTTAATTTTAACTTTTTTTTAGCCATGTTTGGCATTTTTAACAGTTCACCACGTTTTAACAGTACACGATACCTTACTGCTGATCTATATGTTGAATGGTAAGACGCATCCTTTCCATTTTTTTTTTTTCTCTCTTTTTTTAATATGAATTTGTCTGTTCATTTTATTGAGAAATGTAAATATTTTATACTTTCTGTGGTATGTCTGAGATATCAGTTTTCATTTTAGGCTGATGATGTATATAGTACAGCCGAAACGTTCCTATAAATAAACAAGATGTTCATCCCAGCGCTGGTATTTATCTTCCTATATATATATATTTATATACAGTAATGTCTCTATTATTTGGATGCACCACTATTTGGACATCGTGGGCTGTCTGCCCCCCGAAATGCCCCCAAATTCGAAAAAATCTGGAAAAAAATCCGATTTTTTGGGACTCCGTCAGTTTGAATTTCCCACTTGCGCCGATAGGCTGTGTTTTCGCCCGTGGTGCTTGTCTGTCGGTCCCATTTCCCGTTCTGTTCCTGCCTCGTAAACACGCTCCGACAGTGGCGGCCGCAGTGATTGGTTTTGTGATGATACCGTACCTCCTGCAGGGCTTGATGCTCCTCTTCACCTTGTTCATCATGTGTGTGATGATGACCCCGCCACCGGAGAAGAGAAAGAAAGTGGTTCTGACTCTGGAGAAGAAGAGGGAGGTATTAGAGAAGGTGGATGCCAGGTGCCCGACATCACGGATCCTCCGTGAATTCAACCTCCCTCGCTCCACCTTGTTTGATATCAAGAATTCCCGAGACAAACTACAGCAGTACACGGCTGATTTCGCTTCAAAGATTAAACGAAACGTGCAGAGGAAGGTGATGTTTACTCCTAAGTATGCAGACATCGACCGTTCCACGCTGATTTGGTATCGACAACAACGTGCTGCTGGTGTGTTGGTACGTGGAACGGAGCTCAAAGCTGCTGCTGAGAAGTTCGCAAGGCTACACGACACCCCAGACTTCAAGGCATCTGAAGGTTGGCTCTTCGCGTTCAAGTTACAACACGGACTTACCAACCCTGAGACCCATGGCAAAGCTCTGGACGCTAGTGACGAAGAAATAGAACAGTTGCGACAGAAGGTGAATGGCTTGATTGATAGGGAGGGCCTCACTCTCGGTCAAGTCTACAACGCTGATGAAACTGGCCTATTTTACCGTTCAATACCCACAAACACTCTTTCAGAGGAGACGGAGAAGCATGTGCCTGGCCCCAAGCTCTCCAAGCAACGGGTGTCTGCTTTGTGCTGTGCAAATGCTAACGGCATGCACCGGCTCAAGACCGTTATTGTAGGCCGTGCAAAGCAGCCTAGGTGCCTTCGTGGGTTAATGAATGCCCTTCCTGTCATGTGGTATCATTCTCTGAAGGCTTGGTTCACAGCCAAGATCCTCAGATCTTGGTTCCACCAACACTTTGTTAAGGAGGTCATTCGTTATCAGACGGAGACACTGAAAATCTCACGAGACCAGGTAAAGGCCCTCCTGATTCTAGACAGTGCACCTGTGCATCCGTCAGACAAGGAGTTGGTGGCAGAGAATGGCCTCATCAGGTGTCTGTTTTTGCCACCTAATACGACTGCTCTCATCCAACCAATGGACCAGGGAGTGATTGTGGCAACGAAGAGGCTATACCGACGGAAGTTTTTGGACAAGGTGATGGTTGTGTACGAGGACGAGGACGATCGCAGGGAAGGACGAGACATGTGAGGACAAAAAACTGTCGAAAACCTTCGCCGATACAACCTCACGTCTGCCATCTACAACTGGGCCAGTACATGGAAGGAAGTCTCTGTCAAGACTTTAGAAAATGGTTGGTCTCGGCTGCTTCATGGAAGTAACATTGTGCACGATTTTGTAGGTTTTGACATGGATGACTTCCATGCAAGGCTTCGTGCGGGTGGAGACAATGTGGATGTCGACGAAGTGTGTGAGTGGTTTGATGACAACAAGGGCGATCCTGGGTATCAGATCATGTCTGATACCGAGAACGCATCTACTGTTGCCGGTCCGAGTACCCAGCAGGACAGCAATGATGATGCTGACTCCTCACGGCTTGCCACTACCCCAACCATCCCCAAGCTGAGAACACTCCGGGAATACGTGGAGTTCGTCCTTGACTACGTAGAACACCCGGGCTGTGACAGGGAGATGGGGCCCTTGGGATTTGTGGGTGAAGTGTGAGCTTTCAGGCAGTGCATCATTAATCGTCAGAATCGTCGTTGCTTGCGTCAATCCACCATTGACAGTTTTTTCAGGCCAGTCAACCCTGCCGTCGTCAACCCTCGCTCCACACCATCATCTCACCAAGACAGGCCTTCTAGCTCCGAGCCACAGCCCAGCACATCAGGCACGGCGGAGTCACCACTGGATGTTAGTTTGTGTCTATCTTCGGAGTCTTCTGCAGTGGATAGCGTATCACCACGTCCCACCAAAAGGCCCCTACACCACCTCCGTCAGCTCATCTCGGACTCTGACAGCGACTAAATTCTCCAGGACTCGTCACTAGACCACACGGGAATTTACTGTTATGTACAGTGCAGTGAAGTGATGTGATCCCAGTTATGCAAAAGAAAACGTTATGGAAAATGCTGGTGAGAAGTGCTGGTGATTGTAAAGTGCAGCGGAAGTGCAAAGGTGTGTCAGGTGCAAGGTCTTCCTGTCAGAGTCTGAGATGATCGAGCGGGTTATACATCACGACAGTGGCTTCTTTCTCGTAAGTACCCTAACTTCATCAAAATTCCTTCTTTTGTTCTTTCCATATCATTAATCTCATGCATAAACTGTGTGAAAGATGATTTCCATAATGATTTTCATGTCTAACCTGTTTTCAGCATGCTGTACATGTGTTAAAAAATTACCCTAAATGTTAATCATAATTTCCTACTTTCAGTTTAATTTTTTCATGCATGGTTTTTAAGTGCACCAGCTATGAAAAAGGTGAATGCCTTTGATTTGTGTGCAAGGTGATTACCATAAAGATTTTCATGTCTAACCTGTTTTCAGCATGCTGTAAATGTGTTAAAAAATTACCCTAAATGTTAATCATAATTTCCTGCTTTCAATTTAATTTTTTCATGCATGGTTTTTAGGTGCACCAGCTATGAAAAAGGTGAATGCCAGTGAATTTCATGTCCGGTCATAACCTAACCTAACCTAACCTATCCTAACCTAACCATTTTGTTAATCATAATTTCCTGCTTTTAATTTAATTTTTTAATTCATGGTTACCACTAGTATTGAAGTGCACCAGCTGTGAAAAAGGTGAATGCCAATGATTTTCATGTCCTGCACATAAACAAAGCTGCCAACTCAGTGAACAGCTGTGCGTAACTTACCTCAAATTCATTCTTTTTGGGTAAAATTAAAATTAATTTATGCTTTGTGTTAATTATTTTAGTGCACTAGCTGTGAAAAAGGTGAATGCCAGTGAATTTCATGTCCGGTCATAACCTAACCTAATCATTTTGTTAATCATAATTTCCTGCTTTTAATTTAATTTTTTCATGCATGGTTACCACTAGTATTGAAGTGCACCAGCTGTGAAAAAGGTGAATGCCAATGATTTTCATGTTCTGTACCTAGACAAAGCTGCCAACTCAGTGAACAGCTGAGCCTAACTTACCTCAAATTCATTCTTTTTGGGTAAAATTTAAATTAATTCATGCTTTGTGTTAATTATTTTAGTGCACTAGCTGTGAAAAAGGTGAATGCCAGTGAATTTCATGTCTGGTCATAACCTAACCTAACCTAACCTAACCTAACCTAACCTAACCATTTTTCTGGCAGCAATTAACATCATTTACTGTATTTGATGCTTTGTATCCAATAATTTAGTGTATAAAATGTGAGAAAAGATGATTTCCATGTCCGATACTTACTTATACTATGCTGGCAAGTTCTGAGCACCTATGCTTTGTGTGCATTATTTATGTGAAAAGGGACCTAGATAAGTGCTATACATGTCCACTAGGGAGGTAGGAAGGTAGTTTTCTGATTTAGGTTAGGTTAGGTTAGGGTCATGAATGACCGGTGCTGGAGCTTCAGGCCCAATATTTGGACAAGACCAATGTCCGGACATGCCTTTGGCTCTATTACGTTGGATAGAGTAGAGGGATTACTATATAGGTATAATTTTTCCCCCTAGAGCGGTCTTGGCACTGGATTACCACATCATGCTGGACAAGCCACCAAGCCGTATCCGTTCTGTCCGCCTGCGTAACGACCCCTTCCTGCAGTCCAGTGGGTACAAGCCTCAGCCCCTTGATCTCTCCCAGGTGAGAAGCAGTAAAATGTAGCTTGCACTGTTGACATTAAAATTATTACAGTTAGTTGTCATTATATAAGTGTTCAACGTCTCATCTGCCCTTCACTGTACTGAACTGTGGTAGCCATGGTCCTGTTTACCACTTCATAATGTGAGGTGCTTCAGGGAGGAACTCCAAATGTACCAAATCAGTAAAGTAGGTCAGCAGTTTCGTTTTCGTTTTCGTTTTTGAAGGCTCCAACATGCTTGCATGTGTCGGCCTTGGTCACCTAATGGCGGCTCTCCACGCTGCTNATCCTACCTCTCAACTCTTCTATCGTAAACCCAGCCCCCCCAGGCCTTGCACGCAGGGACGCACTGCACATCCACCTAATCATTGTCATTTCTGTACGTTTAAACCTGCGAATATCTTCTTCCTTTACTGCCCAGGTCTCACTACCATACAGCATCACACTCCTAACACATGCTGCATACAAAGACCCCTTAGCACGTAAGGAGAGTCCTCTCAATGTCAGGAGAGGCAACAGCTCCCTGAACTTCTTCCAACCACTTCTCACTCTAGCAACTGAGCTAAGTCCAGCCCCACCTCCGGCACATAACATGTCTCCCAAATAACAAAACTCCTCCACACACTCAAGAGACTCACCTGCAAGTTCAACCCTCTCACGCCTAACAATCTCTGCCTGCTCTCCCCGACACACCGCACACATGAAATCAGCATTATCTCGCAGTCTACCTCTAATACCACAACATCTCTTGTGCACCCACTTATCACAAACACTGCACAAGATGGAATTACTTCCCACACCCATGTGGCAAACTGCACATGGCCACTCTCCCTCTCCTCTGATTGTACCGCCACCAACC
>JAGKTI010027978.1:0-13092 GCA_018397915.1 Birgus latro | reverse complement strand
ACACACACACACACACACACACACACACACACACACACACACTCACTTGCTCCAGAGGTGTTGAGCTGCTGGCAGGAACTTGTAGGAATTGAAAATGAGTTAGGTAGTGTGAGCTTGTGTGTGTGTGTGGATACATGAGTGAGTGTGTGTGTGTGTGTGTGTGTGTGTGTGTGTGTGTGTGTGTGTGTGTGTGTGTGTGTGTGTGTGTGTGTGTGTGTGTGTGTGTGTGTGGCATATTCTCTGTTCCTTGCACCACGTTTGCCTAACACATGTGATGCACACAATAGATTTCTCCACGAACATTCGCTGCACAACATACGTATATAATGTCATATATGTGTTGCTGTGTGGCGTATTTTCTTGTCTCTGATCATTACATAACTTTCTGCTGTCAGTCAATGCACGCAATATTTCTCGGTGAACACTCGCTGCACCATTTTATATTTCACACTGAACCATATGCAATATAAAACACTCTCACATGATTCCATCCCAGCCTCCTCTGTTATTCCCTTTTTAGTGTTTGGTGTACGAGAGCGCCTGCTACCTTAGCAACTGATGCATATGTCTATTTATCTCTATGGCATAACATAATGCCTGCTATGGTAGGTCAGTTATTTCACTAATCCAGGCACTGTATGTTTCACAGATATGAGTAATGGCTTCACTATAAGGGTAAAATACAGTAATCCCTCCAATATCCGTTGTAATAGAGCCAAAGGCATGTCCGGATATTGGTTTTGTCCGGATATTGGTCCTGAAGCTCCAGCACTGGTTTTTCATGACCCTAACCTAACCTAACCTATATCAGAAAACTACCTTCCTACCTCCCTAGTGGACATGTATAGCACTTATTTAGGTCCCTTTTCACATAAATAATGCACACATAGCATGAATTTATTGAATTTTAACCAAAAAAGGATGATTTAGGGGTGAGTGAGTCATAGGAGCTCAGAACTTGCCAGCATAGTATAAGTAAGTATCGGACATGGAAATCATCTTTTCTTACATTTTATGCACTAAATTGTTGGATACAAAGCATCAGATACAGTAAATGATGTTAATTGCTTCCAGAAAAATGGTTAGGTTAGGTTAAGTTAGGTTAGGTTTGGTTAGGTTAGGTTATGACCGGACATGAAATTCACTGCTTCCAACTTTTTCATACCTGGTGCACTTAATAACCATGCATGAAAGAATTAAATTTAAAGCAGGAAATTATGATTAACACAATGTTAGGTTAGGTTAGGTTAGGACCGGACATGAAATTCACTGCTTCAACCTTTTTTCTAGCTGTTTGACTTAAGAACCATGCATGGAAAAATTAATTGCAAGCAGGAAATTATGATTAACATTTAGGGTAATTTTTTAACACATGTACAGCATGATGAAAACAGGTTAGGCATGAAAATCTTTATGGTAATCATAGGTTAGGTTAGGTTAGGACCGGACATGAAATTAACTGCTTCAACCTTTTTTCTAGCTGTTTTACTTAAGAACCATGCATGGAGAAATTAAATAGCAAGCAGGAAGTTATGATTAACATATTCGGTAATTTTTTAACACATGTACAGCATGATGAAAACACGTTAGGCAAGAAAATCTTTATGGTAACCATAGGTTAGGTTAGGTTAGGACCGGACATGAAATTAACTGCTTCAACCTTTTTTCTTGCTGTTTTACTTAAGAACCATGCATGGAGAAATTAAATTGCAAGCAGGAAATTATGATTAAAATTTTTGGTAATTTTTTAACACATGTACAGCTTGATGAAAACAGGTTAGGCATGAAGTTAGGGTACTTACGAACAAAAAGCGGCCATCCTGATGTAATAACCCACTCTATCATCTCAGACTCTGACAGGAAGATGTTGCACCTGACAAACCTTTCCACTTGAGAATCACCAGTACTTCTCACCAACACTTTCACCAAGGTTTTTTTTTTATAACTGGAATATCATCACTTCACTGCACTGTACACAACAGTAAATTCCCGTGTGGTCTAGTGACGATCCCTGGAGAATTTATTCGCTGTCAGAGTCCGAGATGAGCAGACGGAGGCGGCGTAGGGGCATCTTGGTGCGACGTGGTGATACACTATCCACTACAGAGGACTCCGAAGATAGACGCAAACTAACATCCAGTGGTGATTCAGCCGTGCCTGATGTGCTGGGCTGTGGATCGGAGCTAGAAGGCCTGTCTTCGTGAGATGATGGTGTGGAGCGAGAGTGGACGACGGCAGGGTTGACTGGCCTGAAAAGACTCTCAATGGTTGATTGATGCAGAGGACGACGATTTTGACGATTAATGATGCGTTACCTCGCACTTCACTCGCCAATTCCAATGACCCCATCTCTCTGTCACAGTCCGGGTGTTCTAGGTAGTCAAGGACGAACTTCACATAGTGCCGGATTGTGCTCAGCCTCAGGATCATTGGGGCAGTTGCAACCTGTGAGGAGTCTGCATCATCGTCGCTGTCCTCGTCAGAATCTTCCTGCTGGGTACTGGGACCAGCAACAGTAGATGCGATCTCGGTATCAGACATGATCTGATACCCAGGATCGCCCTCATCGTCATCCAACCACTCGCGCACTTCGTCGACATCCACATCGTCTCCACCCGTACGAAGCCTTTCATGAAAGTCATCCACGTCAAAACCCAGAAAATCGTGCACCACGTCACTTCCATGAAGCAGGCGAGACCAACCATTTTCTAAAGTCTTGACAGAGACTTCATTCCATGCATTTGCCCAGTTGTAGTTGGCAGACTTGAGGGTGTATCGGTGAATGATTTTGAGTGTTTTTTGTCCTCGCATGTCACGTCCTTCCCTGCGATCGTCCTCGTCCAAAAACTTCCGTCGGTATAGCCTCTTCGTTGCCACAATCACTCCCTGGTCCATTGGTTGGATGAGAGCAGTTGTATTAGGTGGCAAAAACAGACACCTGATGCGACCATTCTCTGCCACCAACTCCTTGTCTGACGGATGCGCAGGTGCATTGTCAAGAATCAGGAGGGCCTTAACCTGGTCTCGTCGGATTTTCAGTGTCTCCGTCTGATAATGAATGACCTCCTTAACAAAGTGTTGGTGGAACCAATTCTTGAAGATCTTGGTTGTGAACCAAGCCTTCAGAGAATGATACCACACGACAGGAAGGGCATTCATTAACCCACGAAGGCACCTAGGCTGCTTTGCATGGCCTACAATAACAGGCTTGAGCCGGTGCTTGCTGTTAGCATTGGCACAGCACAAAGCAGACACACGTTGCTTCGAGAGCTTGGGGCCAGGTAAATGCTTCTCCATCTCCTCAGCGAAAGTGTTTGTGGGTATTGAACGATAAAATAGGCCAGTTTCGTCAGCGTTGTAAACTTGACCGAGAGTGAGGCCTTCCCTATCAATCAAGCCATTCACCTTCTGCCGAAACTGTTCTACTCCTTCGTCGTTAGCGTCCAGAGCTTCGCCATGGGTCTTACGGTTGGTAAGTCCGTGTCGTAACTTAAACGCGAAGAGCCAACCTTCAGATGCCTTGAAGTCTGGGGCGTCGTGTAGCCTTGCGAACTTTTCAGCAGCAGCTTTCAGCTCCGTTCCACGCACCAACACACCAGCAGCTCGTTGTTGTCGATACCAAATCAACGTGGAGCGGGCGATGTCTGCATACTTAGGAGTAAACATCACCTTCCTCTGCACGTTTCGTCTGGTCTTCGATGCGAAATCAGCCGTGTACTGCTGTAGTTTGTCTTGGGACTTCTTGATATCAAACAAGGTGGAGCGAGGGAGGTTGAACTCACGTAAGATGCGCCCTGTTGACCAGCTAGCATCCACCTTGTCCAATATCTGCCTCTTCTTCTCCAGAGTCAGAATCACTTTCTTCCTCTTCTCAGGAGGCGGGGCCATCATCACACACATGATGAAGAAGGTGAAGAGCAGTATCAAGCACTGTAGGAGGTAGGGTATCACCAGAAAAGCAATCACTTCGGCCGCCATTTTCGGAGTTGTTCACAAGGGAGGAGGGGAGTGGGTAATGGCGACCGATAGTGGCGCCACGAGTGTAAACAGAGTGGATCGGCGCGCACAGGAAATTCAAACTGACGCGGCCCCCCAAAATAGAAAATTAATCGATTTTTTCGGATTTTTTTGCATTTTGGGAGTTGGGCAGCCCAGAATATCCGAATAGTGAGTATGTCTGAATATTAGAGGGATTACTGTACGTCATTTACGGGCGGGGTGAGTGGAAACCCCGCTATAACAAACCAGACTCCTGCCTCTAGGCCTAACGGCTGATAACGGGCCCCAGTGCTTTACAAACAATATATCTATGTTCAGTAGACACAGTCACTTCACAGTATAGTCAAAAACTTTGTACAATAACAATATTTCAATAATGGCTTCAGTCTCGGGTGGGAGGGGGAAAATGGCAGATTTAAAGGGACAACACAACACAGCACGACCCTGCTGTCTGGCTGCTAGTGGAGCACTGAGATTCTATCACTACGTACAGGCACATATGAGCCATTGCAGTGCTGCCAAGGTCTTACCTCGGGAGAGACACGTGGCTGCTAGAACGCTACAAAATTTGACGCAAATTGACTGAAAACTTATTTTTTGGTTAATTTTTTTTTGCGTTTTCAAGCGATTTGAGGTCCTGTGCTTTGGCACACCACACCACACTAAACGCAAATTGCAGTCCAGTGTGCGAAAGGGTTAATACTTTCCACAATCCTTGTCTATCCACTCTGTCATATGCTTTCTCCAAATCCATGAAGGCTGCATACAACTTCTTTCCTTTCTCTAGAAACTTTTCCACTAAAGATCGAAGAATGAATATCTGGTCTACTCAACCTCTTCCCTTCCTAAAACCTCCCTGTTCTTCTCCAACTAATTCCTCTGTTATTTCCCTAACTCTGTCAATAAGTATCCTACCATATACTTTTCCTATTCCACTAAGAAGGCATATGACCCTGTGATTACCACACACTTCTTTTTCCCCTTTTCTTTTGTACAGAGGAATAATTATACCTGTCTTCCAATTCTCAGGGACTTTACCTTCCTCCCAGGCCAATCTGCACACCTTCCACATCCATTCTATTACTATCTCTCCCCATACTTCAGCCTTTCACCATACACTCCATCAATTCCTGGGGCTTTCCCCATTTTAACTTTCTTCATTGCTTCCACCACTTCCATCCTACTGATTTCTTCCTCTCTTCTCACAACCCTCCTTCTCCCCGCCATTCCCCAGCCACTTATACTGTACTTGCATTACTTTCATTCTCTATGTTCAACAATTCATTAAAGTGTTCTCTCCATCTGTTAACTTTTTCTCCCTTCTCCGCTAGTAATCAACCATTTTTATCTTTCACACCCCCACTAACTTTGTTGGCACCCTGTCTAGCTCTCTTTACTTCTTTCCAGAACATTTTCTTACATTCCCTCCACTTTGCACTCATATTCCTTCCAAATTCCTCATCCACTGTCTTCTTACTCTCTCTTACTAATCTTTTCACCTCCTCATCTCTACATATAACTCTCTCGTCCGTCTCTCAGCTTCTTCGACGTCCCTGTTCCTCATCCACTCATTATATGTTTTTTTCTTTTTTGCCACAGCCTCTCTCACCTCTTCAGTCCACCATGCTGTTCTCTGAAGCCCCATTTGTCCTCTCTTCACCCAACACACCATCTCACATGCTGCAAAGATTTGTTCTGTGAATATCTTGCACACACCTTCCACTTCCCCCATCTGCTCCAATCTATATTTACCCAAGCGCTCCTCCGCTTCCCTTTTATATTCAGCCTTTATTCCATCCTCTTGTAACTTTTCTACTCTCCTTGTAAAAACTACTTCCTCCTGTCCTTCCCTTCTTCTCTTTCTCCATCTTGTTTGGATTCTGATTCTGGCCACCACCAAGTGGTGGTCAGAAAGTCCACTCCCCCAACCTCTATATACTCTTGCATCCATTACACATCTTCTCATCCTTTCATCCACACACATATAGTCAATCATTCCCTTCTGTTCATTCAGTTCACCATCCACCCTTCTCAACACTTGCCTTGCATACCTGTGGATCATTTTGTGCCTGAAGAGGGTATTAGGTAACACCAACCCCCTCCCGGCACAAATGTCCACTAAAGCACTGCCATTCTCATCCATATCTGCAGGCACACCCCACTCACCAACCACTCCATCCACCTTCTCATTCCCTACTTTTCCATTCATATCTTCAATCAGAAACACTCTCTCATTCCTTTCAAACTTTTCCAAGCAGGCTTCCACATTTGTCCAGAACTCTTCTCTCACTCTACTTACACGATCTTGCATTGGCGCATATACGCACACAATTGCCATCATTTGTAGTCCAACTTTCACTCTTACCCACACAGTCCTTGAGCCAACTGATCCATACTTTCTTACATTCTCCTTCCACCTGTTGCTCACAGCAATACACACTCCTTCCTTCTCCCTCTCATTCTCACCTTCTCCCACGCATATACCCCATCCATACTCCCATTCTCTCACACTTTTACCTCACCATTTAGTTTCAGTTATTTCACATATATCCACTTTCGCACTCTCAAGCACCTGTACGATCTCTCTCTCTTTCACCTCATCATTCATGCCTCTTACATTCCAAAGGAATTTTCTGAAGATTTAGGTTCAAGGTGTGACTAAGAGAGGAGAATATGAATAGGCATATGAGGCAGGGTGTCTGTGGGGCTACTGCCCGCCCAGGACTTAGAACATGTGTCTTTTCAGACAGTTCCTTTTGACGGTTTATTCGCACCTTTAAGAAAAATTATGGTTATAGCTACTAAAGTATTGAGAAGGTATTGTCCCTAATGTGTGAGAGTAAGTTGATTTAACTGTTTTCGGTTTGTATTGCTCATTAACTGTTGTCATGTTAATACAGATCTGAACATGATATTTGGAAGTATAATAAATTACTTACACATAAATTATTGTTATATATACTCATATATTCATGTACTGTTCATATCTAGATACTTAGCGGTAAATGCTTGGAAATCAGGGTAAGTTTGAGCACTTACAGAGCAAACTCCCTCCTTCTCCGCCCTGTGAAGTGTTTTTCCATATGCTTGTGACGAATGTGAATCTAAATGAGGAGAAAGAAAATGGAATATGGAAAGTTATGAAAAAGACTATGGTAGAAGCAGCAGAAGCTGTGCATGTTAAGCTGTTAAAAGAAGTAAGAAGGATAGTGCATGGTTTGATATTGATATAGGTGTAGCTGTGAAGGAGAAAATGCAGGCACCGAAGATGCTTCAGATTAAGTGTACCTTGGGAAGTGAGGAAGGAAAGACAGCGAGAGGATATTGAAAAAGAGAGCAAAACAGATAATAAAATAAGCCAGAAAGTGATTTCATGATGAGTATAGAAGAAAATATAAATGATCAGTACAAGAATAACAGAAATAAATGCTATGAGACAGTGAAGGAAAGTAGAAGTCTGAAGGTGAAAGGAGGGTTGGGAGTAAACTTCGGAGTATGGATGGTAGGGTACTGGTAGATGAGGATGATATAGTTAAGAGGTGGAGAGAATATTTTAGCTCTGGTAGTGACAGATAAGAAGCAGTTGTTACTTGTTGGGGCATGAAAAAGGGAGGTAATAGACCAGTGGAACAGGGGACAGTAAACAGAGGGAAAATACTTTGAGCAATTAATACACTGTAGCCACATAAGACACCAGGAGCAGATGGCATTAGTGAAGAAATGTTGAAGTAGAGTGGTGATGAGGCTGTCAGCATAATGTAGTGTATACGGACTGGCATGGGAGACAGGACAGTTCAGAAGCCTGGAAGGAAGTGATGTTAGTTCCATTCTATAAAGAAAAAGGCAGCAAGGAAGAGTGTAAGAATCACACAGGGATTAATTTATTGAGTATGTCAGGAAAGGTGTATGGTGGAGTGCTTACAGAGTGGGTGCATATCATAACAGAAGGTAACGTAAGTGAGGAATAGGATAGATTTAGAAAGAGTAAGGGATGTACAGACCAGATATGTAGAATGAGGTCTTTGTGGAGAAGTACATTGCAAAGAATAAGAGCCTGTACATTGCAAAGAATAAGAGCCTGTATATTGTACTTGGGCAGTGTGATGAGTAAGGATGGTAGTCTAGAGGGTGAAGTGCTCGAAAGGGTACAGCAGGGAAGGAAGGTTGCTGGTTCGTTGAAAGCAGTGATAAGAAACAGGGAGGTGAGCATGGAAGTGAAAAAGTTGTTACATGACAGTATTGTGATACCAACTCTGACATATGGAAGTGAAGCTTGGACCCTGTTGTAAGGACAGAAGTCAAGAGTGAGAGCAGTGGAAATGAGTTATTTGAGAGGAGCATGTGGAGTCACATGGAGAGACAGACTAGTTGTGGTGTGCTTGAGGACGTGATGGGAAGCGTTAGGAGAAACACGTTAAGGTGGTTTGGACGTGTGGAGAGGATGGAGAGTGAAAGATTGACGAGGAGAGTGTATGTGAGTGAGGTGGAGGGGGCGAGAGGGAGGGGGAGGCCGAGGATGAGATGGAGGGATGGAGTGGAGAGGTATATGAGAGAGGGGGGTGTGAGTTGGGAGCGTGGTAGTGAAATGGCAGGGGACAGAGTGACATGGAGGCGATTTGTTTGTGGCCACCCTGTTCGGGATTGAGGCGTCTGGCAATAGATAGATAGAGATTGTGTATTTGGGCTTGGAGAAGAAGCAGTATATGTATGTTGCATCAGTGGGCTTGGAGAAGAACCAGTACATGTATATTGCATCTATGAGCTTGGAGAAGAACATGTATATTGCATTTATGGGCTTGGAGAAGAACCTGTCTATTGAATTTATGGGCTGGAGAAGGCTTATGATTGGGTGGATTGGGAAGGAAGAATGAGTGTTAGATTTGCTGTATATAATTGAGAGAGTTTGCTGAGGGCAACAGAATCCTTATATGAAGGTAGTACTGCATGTGTCAGGATGGGAAAGAAGCTCAGGAATCGTTTTAACATTAGTGTAGGTCAAGGGCAGGTGACCTCTGGCCCGTAGTCCAGAACTGGCCCGCGAAGGTCTAGCATCTGGTCTGCCAACCTCCTTGGCATGAGCATAGCAATCCGGCCTGCGAAACCCCAGCCAAAACAAATTAAATTCTGACAAGTAGCATCAACTCGGCACTCCCCTCACACAAATTTAGTTTCCAAATACATTGCGCGTGTTCAGCGCATCGTGGCCATGTTTGGTAGCACTTACTGTTGCGAACAACTCTTCTCCAAAATGAAGTACACGAGGTCTTGCCTACACTCACAGATCTCCTACTGTTACCTCAATGACATTCTTCTGTTGTCTGCTTCATCCATTGAGCGAAACATTGAATCAATTCTTCATGGCAAGCAGCACCGGCTGTCTCGCTGATTTGCATGTTTTCCAATAAAATTCTTGTATACAGTCACTTTTGTGTTCTCATTTGTCACTCCGGCTTGTGGGCTGCTCCCAAAAGTCTCATCTGGCCTTCGCTCTGAGATGGTTGCCCCGCCCCTGCGTGTCAGTGAGTTGAGTTAGCTCGAGCTATAGAAAACTGTAAACAATTATGGAAAGGGAATGAAGGTCGCTGGTATGTTTACACGACTCGACATTACAGTAATACCTCAACTTACAAACGTAATTGGTTCCAAGATGCCATTTGCAAGTTGATCTTGTTCGCAAAGTGAAAATCCCTTACAGTACTACATGTCATCATCATCTGCACCTCCTTTCCCACCCTAGGGCAGGGTGAGGAGTAGGAACGTCCAGACAGCCCAAATTTGCCCAATCCAGTGGACCACACTTCCATTCACTCATCATTAAAATTTGTTCAGCTGATTTATTTTCTGCCATCACTGGCCTCAGTACTAACAAGGCATATGGGCCTGATGGAGTCCCTCTTGTTGTCCTCAAGAACTGTGCTTCTGTGCTTGCATCCTGCCTAGGTAAACTCTTTCGCCTTTGTCTATCAACTTGTACCTTTCCTTCTTGCTGGAAGTTTGCTCTCATTCAGCCAGTCCTGAAGAAGGGTGACCATTCCCAACCCTCTAACTATCATCCAATTGCTTTAACATCCTGTGTCTCAAAAGTTTTCGGGTCAATTCTTAATAGAAAAATTTTAAAGCATCTTTCCTATCACAACCTTCTTTCTGATCGTCAGTATGGGTTCTGTTAGGGACGCTCTACTGGCGATCTTCTCACCTACATTCAGACTCCGGTCATCCTCCTTCTGGGACTTTGGTGAAAGTTTTGCCATTGCACTTAACATCTCAATGGCTTTTGATCAAGTCTGCCATAAATGTTTAATTTCCAAACTGCCCTCTTATGGCTTCTATCCTTCTATCTGTGCCTTCATCTATAGCTTTCTTTCTAGTCTTTCTATAGCCGCTGTTGTAGATGGCCATCATTCTTCTAGATCTATCACCAGTGGTGTTCCTCAGGGCTCTGTCCTATCACCAACTCTCTTTCTTTTATTCGTCAATGACTTTCTAAGCTGTACATCTAACCCTATCCACTCATATGCTGATGACTCCACCCTTCACCTCTCCCTTTGGATCCTGCAACGTCCATCTCAGCAGTTATTTCAACAAACAAGGGATGATGCTATGGCATAGCTAATTTTTGACTTAGCTTGTACCTCTGACTGGGGTAAAATAATCTTGTTGTTTTTAATGCATCAAAGACTTGGTTCTTACACCAATGAACCCAGCAAAATCTTCCACAAGAGTACCCACTAATGTTTAATAATATCCAGCTTAATCCTGCATCATCCTTGAACATGCTTGGGGTTTCATTCACTCGAGACTTATCTTGGAAAGATTATATTACATCTCTTGTAAAATCTGCTTCCAAGAGATTAGGTGTGTTAAGCCAACTCTGTACCTTCTTTACCCCTGCACAGTTGTTGACTTTATACACGGGTTTTATTATTGAGTCCAACTCTCATGTGTGGGGAGGCTCCCCACATGCAGCTCTTCTCAATAGGGTGGAGTCAGAGGCTTTTCATCTCATTAATTCTCCTTCTCTTACTGGCTCCCTTCAACCTCTGTCTCTTCGCCACACTGTTGCATCTCTGTCTCTTTTCTGTCGCTACTTCAATGATCACTGCTCCTATGAATTGTCTGCTTGCATCCCTCCAACTCTACAACGGGCACATAGCACCCATCTAGCAACAAACTGTCATCCCTTTTCTGTCCAGCTCTCTAATGCAAGAGTTAATCGTTACTCCCAGTCCTTCATTTATGCAACAGGTCAACTCTGGAGCTGTCTTCCTCAGTCTGTATTTCCTACTTCCTATGATCTCTAGTTTTTCAAACGCAGTGTGTCCAGGCATCTCAAAATGATTGGATCTTGAATATGGCCCTCTTTTGTATTGTTGTTATTTTTTTTCTTGGAAGGAACAGTTTGCGGGCTGCTAGCCTTTGGTTCCTTCTTCCTAGCAACAAAAAAGAAAAAAAAAAATCACAAACCAATGAAGAAAATCTGAAAGTCATCAAATATAAGCAAACTGTACCCCAGCATAACAATGTTCACCCCACCTATGGCTAAAACACATTAATTTAAGTATAATAACTGTTTATAAGTCAACCTTAACAAACAATTTTAGTCTAAAATATCATCAGAATTGGTAAAAAAATCAAAACCCATCTGGCCATCATTAGGCTTCGTATTGTGGTATCTCTACCCCTATTGTTAAGCCGGGGTATCGTATATTGGGATATTACTGTATTCTAACAATATGGTACTGTAGACCCTTGTTGTAATGGACCCTGGTATAGTGGATATTAGATTTCATGGATGTCACAAAGCCCACCAAATTATCGTCAGCTGTAAAGAACAGTGTCCGTTAAGTGGGACGCAATGCATCACAGTGCATGTGTTTCCTACCCATTTTACTCCAACTTGGCTTGACGTTGCCTTCTCCCCATCGTGATTGCTTAGTTGTACTGTAATAAGAGACTATGGTAATACTGTACAAGTCAAAGTGCTATGACAGGGATGTGAAATAAACTACCTATCTATTGCTGCAAAGGGGAAAGATTGTGGGCCAGATTAGGTGTAAAATGGGTTTAGTTTACATATTTAGTGTTAGAGTATGTTATTGTACTCATTTTTATTTAAACATGTCCTTGAAATCCCACTTCAGGGGGAGACCCTTGGATATAACGGACTTGGTTTCCCCCAGTTAGGTTGTTATAGTGAGGGCCTACCACATCATGAAATATCAAACTTAAACTAACAAACAGCATAATGGGCTTAAGCTGATTAGATGGAAGATTTAGTTGCATCCCATATCATTGATTCGGGCCTAATTATTATAGCAAGCTGATTACAGAGGAGCAGACTCACCAAGGGGCCTACTTTTTTTTTTTTTTTAATGCAAGGAAGAAGGAACCAAAGGCCACAGGCCTGCATACTGTTCCTTCCAAGAAAAGCAAAAACAGTACAAAAGAGAGCCAAATTCAAGATCCGTTCAATTCGAGATGCCTGGAGACACTGCGTTTGAAAGACTGGAGATCATAGGAAGTAGGAAATACAGACAGAGGAAGACAGTTCCAGAGTTGACCAGTTCCATAAATGAAGGACTGGGAGTAACGGTTAACTCTTGCATTAGAGAGTTGGACAGAAAAGGGATGAGAGTTTGTTGCTAGACGGGTACTACGTGCCCGTCGTAGAGGTGGAGGGATGTAAGCAGACAGTTCAGAGGAACAGTGACCATTGAAGTAGCGATAGAAGAGAGATAAAGATGCAACAGTGCGGTGAAGAGACAAAGGTTGAAGGGAATCAGTAAGAGGAGGAGAGTTAATGAGACAAAAAGCCTTTGACTCCACCCTATTGAGAAGAGCTGCATGTGGGGAGCCTCCCCACACATGAGAGTTGTACTCCATACACGGGCGAATAAAACCCGTGTACAAGGTCAACAACTGTGCAGGGGTAAAGAAAGTTCGGAATCGGCTTAGCACACCTAATCTCTTGGAAGCAGATTTCACAAGAGATGTAATATGTTCTTTCCAAGACAAATCCTGAGAGAATGAAACCCCAAGCATGTTCAAGGATGATGCAGGACATAACTGTTCATTATTAAACATTAGTGGGTA
>JAGKTI010027977.1:0-13092 GCA_018397915.1 Birgus latro | reverse complement strand
GTAGACTTTTGAAAGATGCACACACATGCCTGAAAAAGATTATTAGAGGATAATCTGTGTTGTAAGGATTAATACTCATCCAAAAGCCCATATTTCCTCTTTTCTTTCATTAAATTGCAGTATGTAGTTTCTCCAGCATTGACTTTGATTGTTTGTAGTTAATATGAACCTGGGACCACCACAACAGGAGGTACTATCAGCCCAAAAGTTCATAAATAAATGTGGCCAATAACAGGACTTGTGCAGAAAGCCATAGTGCTTTTTTACCAAACAGTAAAAGTAGATGTTTTGCATTTATTATCCTTCCTGAAGTATTGATGATGGTTATTATATTTGTATGCCTCTTGTTATTTTTGCATTATTATTTTTGCCATGTCATAATGATGTACTACACAGTCAGCCACAGGAAAAAATGTGCTTAAAAAAATACTCTTGTCCTTGTTTGGTTGATATTAATTGGCAACAGGTCAGCTATGAAATTTTCATCCTCAGTATTTCCCCCTGCCTATGACCTCCAGTCTTTTAAACACAATGTGTGCAGGAATTTCAGAATTAATGGATCTTGAATTTGGCTCTCCTTTGTGTATTATTTCTTGCAGCCTTCATTTTTTTTCATCTCTGCTTTAAAAAGAAAAATGTATTGGCCAAAATAGTACCGAGAATTTAAAACTAACAGGCATCCTTAGGTAACGTTCATTTATGACAAAGATTAATGAGCATCTTGAGTTGATTCCTTTCATTAAACATCCTCACTTGATTCCCTTCATTTAGGTCAGAGATTAATGAGTTGAAATTTTCCCCTGCATATATACGAACATTTGTCGTTAATACGGTTTATCTTTTTATTAATATTTTTTCCCCTGTGGCTGACTGTATATTTATGTATTGATTTTTTTTTTTTTTTAAATATTTATGTGTCCGACTCTGGGCATAGGCTTTACAGCCTGCTATCAAGGCCCAGCCATCCTCCTACATACCATACACCTCTACATGTCACCACTTCGGCGCTAACACCCACCGTCCATATTGAATACATGCTAAGGCTGTCTCATACAGGACTGGTGTATTGGTATTAGCGGGGTTATTTTTATGACATGTCGGCGGGTCTTCTGGTAGATCAGTAAAGCCTGATTTTAATGAAATTCAAATCCTTAAACTGTTCCCTGCCCCAGCGAGGATTCGAACCTGGGTCCCACGGGACTGCAAGCCAACTCTCTACCGTGGGTGTGCATGTTTTTTTTTTGGTGCCTGTTTATTTCTCTTGATTTATTCTATAGTCAGTTTGCTTTTGCCTGACAGAGATTCATAACCTCTAGCTTGCATTATGGCCAAGTGTAATCAGACAGGAGAGTTCATTTGAATAGTAACCAAGGAGTCTCATCCCTGCTTCATCACCAAGGCTTATCAAATTTTATGTAGCCACAGATTCATAACCTTTAGCTTGGATTATGGCCAAGTGTAGTCAGACTTGAGTTTTGAATAGTAACCAAGGAGACTCATCCCTACCTCATCACTAAGGCCAATTGAATTTTATACACCAGTGATTTAGTACTGAGTTATAAAAGTTACCTTGTTTTGTCAGATGGAAATAAACTGATTATAGTTATGTATGTTTGAATTGTAATATGTTATCTTTATATCTCTGTTCTTATTTGTAATATTGTGGGAAATGTGCGTATGTAATGTCATCTTCAGGTATTTAAAATTTTATAACTATATGGATTAGGCCATTGGGCTATAGATAGATAGATATGGAAAGATCATAATGTGCCCAATGGACTGAACTGTTTTGATATACCACTTCGTATCACACAGTCATTTGCCATATTTTCCCAAGCATGTGGAAGAACTAATATTTTTTTTTTTCTTTAATGCAAGGAAGAAGGAACCAAGGGCCATGGGCCCGCATACTGTTCCTTCCAAGAAAAAGTAAAAACAATACAAAAGAGAGCCATATTCAAGATCCATTCATTTCGAGATGCCTGGACACACTGCGTTTGAAAGATTGGAGATCATAGGAAGTAGGGAATACAGACAGAGGGAGACAGTTACAGAGTTGCTTGTCAGGTCCCTATCATCTGTTAACCCCTGGCATCTCAGAAATAGCAATATGTGATGAGCAGATTATTTTGTGCAGGAAGCAATATTAAGTTAGGCAGACTATGTTGTATAAAGTTATAGGTGACCACCATCACAGCCAATTGTTTATACATTTTAGAACCATCGTTATTTTTATTTTATGGCTATGTTGTCAGTATTTCTCCTTCATTGTTGCGTTTTCTTAGTCTGTGTATCGTTTGGGTGTTTGTGATGGTGTTGGTGTCTGTTGGGTTGGGTTGTGGTGGTTTATGATTCAGAGAAAGACAGAGAAAAATATAAATGACAGTGATTTAATATCGGTTTTGGAATGAGCAAGGGTGTGTGATGTGCCCATGGTTGTGTGTGTGTGTGTGTGTAAGGTGCTGGGATTTGAATGGTGAGTTAACAATTGTCACGAGTCATTTCAGTAGGATTGCAGTTGGCCAATTTCTCCCTCTTTTAGGTTTCCTCTTTGCTTTATGGGCCCTGTACATTTCATCCATATGTAAAAAAAATAAATTATAGGGGGTGTGACTGCTTGAAAAAGAAAAAAAAAATGGTTACAGTGACTGAAAAATAATTGGTTACGATGATGATGATGACGATGATGATTAGTCCGCTTCACTAGGCATGGTACTGATAGTTCTCCCCCTTGATGCGTGTTCATTTTTTGTTCCTTGTTCACTGGAAATAAAACTGAAAGAGAGAGAGAAATTGGGAGAGAAACCTTGCCCTAGTGCTAAAAATCATTACAGGCCTCTGAACCTCCCATCACCTGTACTGAGATTGTTTCCCCCACCTTCCCTTAGCATAGAAATTAATTCTTATATCTTATTCCTTTGTCAGTAGATGATAACCCTATTAGATCAAGATTATGCTGTTTTGAAGAATATTTGCTGTGTATTAGTAAATCTCTGCTTGTAATCCCACTTGATTGACTACAGAAATCCTGGCAGCCCCAAAGATATATGTTGAAGGATTGTCTGTTGTGTTGGTGTGGTGTGGGAGGCCTTACACTGTGGTACCTGTGGTGAGCGTTTTGTGATAGTGTGTATGGTGAGAGTGTTGTGCAGTGGTGGGCAGCGCAAATGAAAGAGGACCTTGCACAAGCACAATGCGCAATCCACCATTCACTACCTTGTGCAAACGCAAGTGCGCAATCTGAGTAATATTTAGCTTGTGCAATGTTGCAAAGCGCAAGCACAAACCATTTGTATATATTCGTGGGAATTACTGTAAAATATTGAGATATTTACCTAAATTAGCATACTTACTTACCTACTTTTACTTATTATTTTCTAACATCTGTAATTTGCACAAGTGCGCAATCTAATGTTTAGCTTGTGCAATGTTGCAAAGCACTAGCACAAACCATTTGCATATATTTGTGAGAATTACTGTAAAATATTGAGATATTTCATTATATTAGCATACTTACTTTTTTTTATTATTATTCTATCCATCAATTGCCAGATGCCTTAATCCTGTAAGGGGTGGCCACTGGCCACAAACAACAAATTGCCTCCATGTCACCCTGTCCCTCACCATTTCACTGCCCTGCTCCCAGCTCACATCCCTCCATCCCTCCATTTCATCCTTGGCCTCCCTCTCCCTCTCACTCGCATACAATTTCCTCGTTAGTCCCTCACTCTCAATCCTCTCCATATGGCCAAACCACCTTAATGTGTTTCTCCTAACGCTTCCTATCACATCCACATCCACACCACAACGATCCTTCACTTCATTTGTCGTTCTGTCTCGACGTGCTTCTCTCGAATAACTCATTTATTTCCGCTCTCTCGGTCATTTGAAAATTACACTCTGCATCTGGCTGCCAAGACTGGGCAGTACAGCTGGTACTCCTGGTACTGGGGGCATCCATTACTGACAGATTCAAATGAACTTATTTACTGTGAAATAAAGATATTCACACACACACTAAGTGACTAAGGCGATAGGACTGGAGCAAGGCGTTGTTAACTCGTAGAAGTTCATATGAGGAGCGAGCGGGGCGGAGCCGGAATGGAGACAGGGAAACAAAGGCTGTGATGTTACCAGTTTTACTTTTATCTGCATTTTCTCAAGATGCCTTATTTAATAATTTAATATAGATATACAATAGCATTTGCAGTTCCTTACAAATATCATTAAAACTTATTATTTAAATCAAATATCCACAGCATAATAAATTATTGGGCTGTGAATATTTGATTTAAATAATATGTTTTACTTATTTTTGTAAGGAATTGCATATGCTACTCCTAATAAGTAATGTATTTTTAATTTATTATTTTTTATTAATAATAGCAATGTTGAAGCATTTTAAGAAATGCTACTACCCTTCTGCCTCCGCCCAACAATCCAGCCCTCACGACCCGCCCGAGCCTCCCCCATCCTTTGTCCAGCCATGCGGACAGTTCCCAAGACCACGTGTCCTGTGGATTGCACAGTGCGCAATTCACAGAACACGTGCACAAGGCAGGTGCGCAAGCGCAAATTCATTTGTGAAAGCACAACTAAATTTGCGCTTGCACACCTGCCTTTTCATGTGCAAAAGTGCAATATTACGCATTGTCTCGTGCGGTGCGCAATGCGCAAACGATATTCACCGGAGCACAAGGGTGCGCTTTGCGGAAGTCCTTGCGCACCTGCCCAGCACTGGTGTTGTGGTGTGGGAGGAGGCATTACACTGTGGTAAATGTGTGTTATGGTGTGAGAGGAGGCATTACACTATGGGCATAGTGTATTGTTTGTGAGTTGTATATTGTGTTGGCACTGAAGTAGAGAAAGATGATGATTGTGTTGAAGTCTGGTTATACTCATTTCACTCTAACTTGGCACAAATTTTCATGTTTATGCAGCTTCTTTAACATTTCCCACTGGCAGAAACTGATTATTACAGACCTACATTCTTTCAATAGGATTTCATTGTGACAGGTATCATATTTTAATGCTTGTGTACTGTATTCTTACAACTCAGCATTCATTAGAGCATAAGTAATTTTTAAACCAAGTTAGAGTAAAGAGAGAGAGTATAAGTGTAATTGTGTTTCTCTGGGTATGGTTGTGTCTAAAGGTTGGGTGTCTCGTGATGGTTTTTGATGGCTTCTGTTGTATATCTAGGTAGTGGCTATGTGCCATCTGAAATAGTAGGGGGGGGGGGGAAGTAGATAGCAGCCACAGCTACTGGTGGACTGCACTTAGGCTACCAGTATTGCAGGTGGTTCGAGCCAGTGACCTGTACTGTGAAATTCCATATGCTTTTCACAGCACAGTTCTGTTGAAATGGGGGGCGTTTTAGGGGGGAGAAAAAAATATGTATCCTTGTGAACTTTTGTGTTGGGTATAGGATAAGAAAAGATTTTTTTGAAGCACTGTGTAGCGTAAGTGTTGATTACGTTCTTTCCATAGTATTTTTTCATTACAAGCATCATATTTTAGTGCTGTAGTTAATAGCTATGTACAGTCTTAAAAAAAAAAAGGGGAAGAAGTTTGATGGCCACAGCCATCAGCGGACTGCGAATAGTGCAGGTGGTCGGAGCTGATGCCGTGGACTGTGCAATTCCATTTATTTTCACAGCCCAGTTCCTTCTGAATGGGAGTCATTTTAGGAGTGCCGAGTGTAGGATGAGAACAGATGTTGAATGGGTGTAGGTGCTGGGTAGCGAGTGTATACAGTAGCCAAAACAGGTATCTGTGCAGGAGGGGTCAGTGTTGCCAAAATTCTTAGGCCCTGTTCACACGAGGCGTTTTTAAACGCAGCGTCTACCACCAGGGAAATGTGGCGGTTGTACACACACCGCATGTGTCCGTCCCCGAGTAAACACACGTTCCTTGAAACGCTCAGCAAACGCGCAGTAGGAAGGGAAATCTCGGATCGTGCGTTTGGACCAGCGGTTAAGAAAAACGCGCTGTAGCGTGTGTACAGTCCAATACACTACCGTTGTCTTTGCTAACGCACATCAGGAAACGCGCGTTTGAAAACGCCTCGTGTGAACAGGGCCTTAATGTAACAAGTGATATCTCAGGAGGGTTGATATACATTGTTTCACCCACCTTTCTTTAGTGTTGCCGTACAAGAACAGTATTACATTTGATTACTGTCCCTCAGTATAGGGACAGTTCTTACCACAGCTAATATTTGGTGTACAGAGTCCATCTGTCTATAGCCAGACACCATGATCCCATAAGGGGTGGTCATTTGTCTTTGAGTTGGTTATTTTATGAGGAGGGGCACTAATCCCCTGCCAGGAACTTGTTCACTCACATGGAACACGTAATGTTGGGTTATATGGTTATCATCCAGAGCTGTAACTGGTTTCCTGGCTTGCAAGAAACCTTTAGGTTTGTCACTAAATGTAAAGCCATCTGAAAAGGAAAGAAGAGTTATAAGTGATAGAATGGATTTATGTAGCCCCTGAATGCCACATTTATAATTAAATCATATGACCAAGTTTGTTATTCAGGAACCTGATTCATGAAACATGCCACACAAGATTATTATCTCTGCCAGGGCTTGCTTGTGGCAGTATTAATTTCAGTATTTACACTTATTTAGGATGCCATATCAGATGCTTATCAGTAGAGAGAGAAATTATATACTGTTTAGAAAGAGTGATTACCACTGGAAGATAGATGCCTTTATATAAAATGGAAGGTCAGGCTTTTACAAGACTATTGCATTTTTAAATATATAGTGTGAATAATATCATAAAGTTGTTTACAATATTACAAGCTTGATGCCCCAGAAATTATCACCCTAAATCTTCAGTTTTAAGGCAGTTTGTCCAGGCATCTCAAAATGAACGGATCTTGAATTTGGTTCTGTTTTTTTTTTTTTTTCTTGAGGGAACAATCATGCAGGCTTCTGGCCTTCAGTTACTTCTTTGCATTAAAAAAGAAATTCCTCCTCATGTAGTACGCACAGATTCTTGTTTTAGCCACGCAACAGTATGAAATAAATAATATGCTTTTCAGAACACAGTCCCTTTAGGATGGAGGTCGTTTAGGTAGGGGTAAAAAATTGTGTGAGGTGTTACTTTAGGTGGAGGAAGAAGAGAGAAGTGTAATGTTGGGTAGAGGAGGAAGAGGGAAGTGTAGTGTTGGGTAGAGGAGGAAGAGGGAGGTGTTGTGTTGAATAGAGGAAGAATGGGAAAATATAGTGTTAGTTAGAGGAGGAAGAGGGATGTTGTTGAGGCAGTGCATTTAGTGTTGTAGGCTTTGAATGGCTGAAGTGACTAGGTAGTATGTACAAGATTAAATATTAATAGAAAAAAAAAGGAAAAAGTATACAAGAAAAAAAGGAGGCAAAATAAAATACACACAAAAATGGTTGCACATTTTATTTGGATGGAGGTCACATTTTAATTAATTTGGAGCGGTGGTGAAGTGATGGGTCCAGTACAATTTCCTTGGTGGCCATAGTGATTTTCTTTTCCTCTGACAAAGTGGAGCCAGACTGAAGGGTCAGTTTAACTAGTAACCAAGAAGACTCATTCTTGTTTCATAACTAAGTTTCACTATGTTTCATGGGATTGGTCCAGCTGTCAGATAAAAATTAACTTATTGTGAAGAGGTACATAGTGAGGCTGGGGGGAGGAGGCAGCCTCATAAGTCTGTGTGGAGGTATTGTTGGGGTGCAGTGTTGTTTACGATGTTTACATGTTCACGTTTTTCTGGATTGAGAGTCCTGTGTCTGTGTTTAGCCACGAGGGATCTTTGGCATTGAGAACACCGGCTGGTATTGCATTGGTGTTGGCCTGGAATAGGAGAGTCGTGGAGTTGATAAATACGAAGCGCTTTGTAGAGAAAAATGTGAAGTAGTCAGGATTCCAGGGACTTAAATGGTCAATTAGTGAGCATCTGCCCCATTTTACTGGACGTGGCCTGGTTATATCATTGCCACCACATGAAGGTTCTACCTAGCACCACATTTTTATAACAATTGGGTGCAGAAGGTGGAAATGGGGGGTAGGGTTGTGAGAGGCAGTTTGAAAAAGACCTGGGATGAGGTCATAGTGTATGACCTCAGGATATGGAACTTAATAGGAAGGCTGCCAGTGATCAAGCACCCGTTAGGTGACCAAGTCATCACAAGCATGTTGGTGCCTTTACAAATGATATATGAGCAATAGAAAAACACTAGACCACTTCTACAGGCCCATTATGAACCTTTAATTTCAAGGTTATTCAGCACCTTCATATACTATATATATTCACAGGATTGAAATATCTGAGATCTAAAGGCACATTTTCCACACTATTACAAACTGAATATGTGTAAATTGTGAGTTTTGTTTGTGCATAATGCTAGGAAAAAGTAATTCCTCATTTAATCATTAATATACTGTATATTCCCGTAAATTACTGGTAGGTGAACATTGCTTGAAGTTGGGAAGGTCCCAGCAAGAGAGACTTTCTCAAGCTTTTAAGGATCATATACAAGACAGCAACTAATCAAGATATGTATTTGTGTTAAATTAATAATATTTTTAGATGAATTAATCTTGAACTTTCACAGCACACTTTTGAGATTAGCTAAGAAGTATATTATGTGAAAGGTGTTTGTATTTTGACTGACAGATTAAGAAACTATGCTAAGTGAAAGTATCTTAAATGGGGAAGTACTGACAAGGGTTTGCCATTAAGTTTTTATTATTATTTTACTCTTACAAGCAGTTTCTGAAGCTTAAACTAATGATACTCCTTGTTGGCATACAAATGAAAACAGATTTGAGTGTTTATCAGTGCATTTTTGTATTTCAAATCTGCTTCCTCTTCTCCTCCTCCATGTTCTTCTCTTCCTTTCTCACCTTCCTTCCTCTTCCTTCTTCCTCCTCCTCACATTACCACCTGCAACCCCCCCCTACCACCACTGCCCTGCTACCTATCCAACCACCACCACCCTGCTACCTATCCAACCACCACCACCCTGCCACCCACCCAACCACCACCACCCTGCCACCCACCCAACCACCACCACCCTGCAACCCATTCGACCACCACCACCCTACAGCCCACTCTACCACCACCATCCTGCCACCACCATCCTGCAACCCACCCTGCCACCACCATCACTCTGCAACCCAATCTACCACGACCATCCTGCAACCCACCCTGCCAACACCACCACCCTTCAACCCACCCTACCACCACCACCCTTGCTATGCCTTGCCAGGTGACCTCTGCTGTTCTTTTCATCCTAGTCCTGTCCTGCCATCACTGTCCTGTCCTTCCATCACTCCTGTGATTCATGTTCTGCCAACCCTGTCCTGTGATCCATGTCCTATCACTCCTGTCCTGCCATCACTTACCTGCCCTGCACCTATTCAATGTCCTCCCCTCCCCTGCACCCATTCAATGTCCTCCCCTCCCCTGCACCTATTCAATGTCCTCCCCTCCCCTGCATCCATGCAGTACACAGCCATGCCCTTGCCTGCACCCTTGCAGTACACAGCTATGCCCTCGCTTGCACCCTTGCAATACAACCATGCCCTCCCCTGCACCCTTGCAAAGCAAAGCCATGCTATGCCCTGCCATGTCTTCCCTGCACCCTTGCTATTCCTGAAATCCCTTACCTGTTCTGCTATCACACTCCTGTCACCCCTGTCCTGTCCTGTTATCCTTGTCCTGTCCTGCCATCCCTATCCTGTCCTGTCACCCCTGCACTGCCATCCCCATCCTGCCCTGCACTCTTGCAATATACAGCCATTCCCTCCCCTGCACCCTTGCAATACACAGCCATGCTCTCCCTTGTCCCCTTGCAATACACAGCCATGCTCTCCCTTGCCCTCTTGCAATACACAGCCATGTAACCTCGCAATACACAGCAATGCCTTCCCTTGCAATACACAGCCATGCCTCCCTTGCACCTTTGCAATACACAGCTATACCCTTCTCTGCACCCTTGCAGTACACAGCCATTCCCTCCCTTGCGCTCTTGCAATACACAGCCATACCCTCCCCTGCACCCTTGCAATACACAGCCATTCCCTCCCCTGCACTTGTGGAATACACAGCCATACCCTCCCCTGCACCCTTGCAATTCACAGCCATGCCCACCCCTGCAATACAGCCATACCCTCCCCTGCACCCTTGCAATACAGCCATACCCTCCCCTGCACCCTTGCAAGTCAGCCATATTCTCCCCTACACATACACAGCCATGCCCTCCCCTACACACTTGCAGTACAGCCATATTGTCTCCTACATTCTTGCAATACACAGCCATGCCCTCCCTTGTACCCTTCCTTTGCCCTGGCATGTCTCCCCTACCCTGCTGTTCCTGCCTTATCATCCCTTACCTGTCTTGTCATCCTTTACCTCTACTGCCACCTCTGTCCTGTCCTACCATCTCTTATGTGCCTTGCATCCTTACTATGCCCTGCTGTCCCTGTTCTTTGCTTCCATCACTGTCCTGCCATCTCTTATTTCCCCTGCACCCTTGCTATGCCCTGCCATCTTTGTCCTGCCCTGCCATCCCTGTCCTGCACCCTTGCTGTACCCAGTCATACACTGCCTTGCACACTTACTTTGCCCTGCTATTCATGCCTGGTCCTGGCCAACCCTGCCATCTCTGCTGTTCTTTCCTTACTTTGTCCTGCCCTGCCATCTCTGCTGTGTTCGGTTATTCTTGCCTTGTGACCTGTCCTGCTGTTTTTGGCTTGTATCATGCTATTCTTGCCCTGCCATCCTTGCGAGATATTCACCTTTATCTGCAGTGCTGTCCTTCCTCTGCCCTGCTCTCATCTGCTGCTCTTTTCTTCCCTCCTTTGCCTTGCGCCCTGTATAATTTGTTTAGGTTCTGTTGGAATAGTGCCCAGTTATGTATTGTGTGATGGTTTTTCCCTTTCTGTCCGGATTTTCTTTGAGTACATTTGATACGTTTATGGGGCAGTGATAGAATGTCATGTATTCTGAGGTTTTCACTTTTACAAAGCTGAAATTTTATTCCCTTTGAAGCTTGTTTTTCCATAGCTCCTTGGCAGAACATTATTGTTGCTCTATACAGGGTGTAACGCGACATATGACAAAAACTTACACCAATGATCTATCATGTAATTCTGAGTATATTTTGTTCTATAAACATATAATCTTTGTGACCCCAGTTCAGTACCCAGCATTAGGTTGTTTGAGTGTAAAAGTTTCGTGGGTTCAGGTGTCATCGGGTGGAGCTTCGTAGGGCGACGGGAGACGAGTATTATTAGCTTATTCTGTACTGCACATGAAAATCCCATATCCTATCAGTACAAACGAATTTGAAGAAGAAACTTTACATAGTCTATTAATTCTTTTATGTAAAGTCATACATTCGTGCAATTCTTTTGCACAAATCGACTGTAATAAATGATTAAATTCAAATTTTATGGATTGCAAGGGATTACGGAGGGAGGAGAGGCTGGTGTATTGTGCCAGTTATGTAATGTTTGGTTTGTAGGCTATTGCTACCAGCATTATCATAACACCCACAGCTCATTCAGTGAAAAAACATTATTGTAATGCGTGACTAGCGTCACTTTAAGTCAGGAGTAATATTATTATCTATTACAATTTTTCTTCTGCAAGTACATGTGGCACCATTGCTTTCATATGAAGGTGACTTGAGAGTCGTGACACAGGTTTGCCAATTTAACGACTTTGAAGCTAGACCTATTTTTTGCTTCTACCTAGCATCACAATTTAACATCTGGCAACATGATATCTATCTACATTCTGGATATTTTTGCTATTTTTAGGAGATATTCTAGTGATTAATCGTCTTTTCTAGCGATATTTTGCAGTGTTTACTATGTAGTGGCATTTTAGCAAGTTTTCATGGCTACACTAGCGAGATTGATGATAAGGACTTGGCAACCCTGCATCCACAGTGTCATTTGAACGGGAAAATTTGCAGACGAGGCACACACTTCAAATACTGTTCTCCGCGTTCAGTTGTTCACTAGTTTCAGCTTCAGTTGTTCATGAAACAGCATGCCACGTACGTACAGCAATTAGGAATATGCAGATATCGTCAATTTTTACATATTCTGGGATGGTAATGCCAGTGCTACAGCCAGGGAATACAGATGGAGATACCCAATGGTGCCACGTTCACTTGCAGCATAAAAGATTGTAATAAATAATACTCTTCCCGACTTAATCTCACTTTACAATAATGTTGTTACATTAAATGAGCTGTGGGTGTTATGATAATGCTGGTAGCAATAGCCTACAAACCAAACATTACATAACTGGCACAATACACCAGCCTCTCCTCCCTCTGTACTCCCTTGCAATCCATAAAATTTGAATTTACAGTATATTTGTACAAAAGAATTGCACGAATGCACGACTTTATGTTAAAGAATCAATAGACTATGTAAAGTTTCTTCTTCAAATTCGTTTGTACTGACAGGATATGGGATTTTCATGTGCAGTACAGAATAAGCTAATAATACTCGTCTCCCGTTGCCCTGCGAAGCTCCCACCCGATGACACCTGAACCCACGAAACTTTTACACTCAAACAACTTAATGCTGGGTACTGAACTGGGGTCACAAAGAGTATATGTTTATAGAACAAAATATACTCAGAATTACATGATAGATCATTGGTGTAAGTTTTTGTCATACATCGCATTACACCCTGTATCTGTATATAAATATGCAATTACAAAATACCTAATTCCATATTAATATAACAAAGTTAAGCAATTATGGTAAAGCATAATCATTTCACTATAAAAAGACTTTGTAGGCATTGTCCTGTTTATTGTTATGTATTTGATCTATAATGCTTCTTTCCTACCCTCGTCTTCTTCCTTATTTTCCTTCCCCACCCCTCCCCTATCTTCCTTCTCCTTTCTATTTTTCTTCACTTTCCACACCCTCATCTTCCTTCTCTTTCCTCAACCTGTCTCCACTTCACCTCCTTCTCCTCTTTGTCTTCATCTATTTTCTTCTTCTTTTGTTCATTTTCTCCCTCTTCCTTTCCTACAGCTCACCCTCAGTCTCCATTGCACCTCCTCCTTCCTTC
>JAGKTI010027976.1:0-13093 GCA_018397915.1 Birgus latro | reverse complement strand
CTAAGTCACAGTTCTAACGTCTAGGTCACGTCCAAGCCATACTACTAATTTCTAAGGCACATTTCTAACGTCTAGGTCATGCTACTAATTTCTAAGGCATAATTCTAACGTCTACGTCATACTACTAATTTCTAAGGCATATTTCTAACGTCTAGGTCATACTACTAATTTCTAAGGCATATTTCTAACGTCTAGGTCATACTTCTAAAGTCGAGGCCATATTCCTAACGTCTAAGCCATGTATCTACGTCTAGGTTAGAATTCAAACGTCTAGATCATACCTTTAGCATCTAACTCACACTTCTCACATCTAGATCACACTTCAATCGTCTTAATCATAGTCCTAACATCCTGCTGATCATTCTAACATTTAGCCTCCACTTCTAACGCCTAGATAGCACATATAAAACTTGGATCATACTTCTAACGTCTGTCTCAAGCTTCTATCGTCTACATCACACTTCCGACGCCCAACTCATATATTTATCGGTTAGGTTACATTTGCAGCAACTACCAGGCATTTCTATCGTCTCACACACACTTCTATTGTCTAACTCAAATTTCTATCGTTTGACTCACACTTCTATCGTCCAACTCAAATTTATATCGTCTGACTCACACTTCTATCGTCCAACTCACACTTCTATCGTCTAACTCACACTTCGATCACCTAACTCACACTTCTATCACCTAACTCACACTTCTATCACCTAACTCACACTTCTATTGTCCAACTCACACTTCTATTGTCCAACTCACACTTCTATTGTCTAACTCACACTTCTATTGTCTAACTCACACTTCTATCATTTACATTTCTATGGTCTATAGATCACACACCTATCGTCTATCTCCAATCTGTATCGTCTATATAAAATTTCTATCGTCTAAATCACGCTTCTATCGTCTAACTCAAATTTCTAGCGCTTGTATCACACTTCTGTTGCCTAACTCACACTTGGTCTAACTCACACTTTTATGGTCTAACTCATACTTGTATGGTCTACCTCACACTTCAAAGGACTAATTCACACTTCTATCGTTTACCTTACACTTCCATCATCTAACAAACATTCATATCCTTTACATCACACTTTCATCCTCTAACACTTATATTGTCTAACTCAAACTTCTGTCGACTAACTCACACTTCTATCGTCTAACTCACACTTGTAGACCCTGAGTCACAACCCAGGCTCTTAGCAAACGTCTTCAACTCGCATTCTATTCGGTTAAGGCGGCTCCCTAACACCTCTTCCTTACCAATTTATTTTTTGGATACAGGTGCTTAATATTCTACTGTACGTTCTTTATGCAGAGTATGGCGATACTAAAAGGATTTATATAACACAGAGGAGGAAAATAAGGTATAATAAGCAAAATAAATCGCTTAGGAAAAGGTGTTAGGGAGCCTCCTCACCCGACGAGGATATGGGCCCTATCATTCCAAAATCTTTCACAGGTCGGTAATTTTGTCACAGGTTAAATTTGTTACATTTATGAAAGGGCACCTGGTAGTGAAGGGGTTAACTCCACCAGGTCACGCTATTAAGAAAATCAGCACAATCACACATTCAACCCAATCACTCTAGCAACACAATCAGTTCATACCGTTAATCACACTCAGCACAATCAGGACTCATTAATATCAAAAGTACACAACCAACACTAAGTTAAACAAATAACAAGTTCTTAACAATCTGGTCATACAGTTAACAATCACACTATTAACACAATCAAGTTATAGTCAGAACAAAATCATACAATTAACACAATCAGGTCATACTAATAACACAATGAGTCACACTAATAACACAATTGGATCACACTAATAACACAATCAGGTCACCCTAATATCACAATCAGGTCATACTAGTGACACGATCAGGTCACACTATCAACATAATGAGTCATACTATCACCGCAATCATACCTTTAACACAATCAGGCCATACTAACTACAGTCACACTACTAACACAATCAGGTCACACTAACTCCAATCAGATCACCAGTTTACTGAGCACAGTGCCATCGTTAAGTACCGTAGTTAGACTCATTAAAGCTAAATGACTAGTTATTAGCCTAACTTTTGAGGACAATATCTAATCCAGGTCATTAGTTTAGTCTAGGAAGGTCATTAACTCCAAAAGGTCATTCTCTTGGCTTGCCAGGTCGTCAGGTCATCTCGGCCGGACAGGTCAATAAGTTAGGTCACTGTATTAGGTCAATATTTTAACTGGCCAGGTCGTTAACTTATGTAATTATTTTACTCATATCATTATCTTAGTCATTAATATCTCGGTCATGTAATAATCTGTCACGTCATTATCTTGGTCATGTCATTATCTCGGTCATGTAATTATCTCAGTCACGTCATTACTTCAGTCATGTCATTATCACGGTCATGTCATTGTCACAGTCTTGTCAAAATCTGTCATGTCATTATCGCAATCATGTCATTATCTTAGGTCCCTGTCTTAGCGGGTACTTAGCTGGAGGTCAATACCCTAGGTCAGTCATTTTTTTTTCTTTTTGTTGGTCAAGTACTTTCTCTGTCTAGCGCAGGCCGTTAGTCCATCACGCAAGGGTCATTACCTTCTGATGTAGAGGTCACTGACTTAACGAGATGGGGTGAATTATCTTAGCTTGTGATTGTCAGTAACTTAAAGCTAAAAGTAATTAAGTAACTCGCTGGAGTCATTAGCTTATCAAATACAGGTAATCATCTCGGGCTTTAAGGGCAAGTACTGTGTGTTATGGGGATCAATATATAATAATTACAGTTCATTATGGTAGTCTGTAGGAGCTATCATCTCCGTTTGTAAAGGTCACTGCCTATCGACAACACGTCATTTTTACTGCGGCCAGGGGTAGTTTGCCTTGGTGATAGGGGTCAGTGTAATAGGTTGCTAGGATAGTTATACAAATAGTCACCTTGGTTTGTATGGATGATTATCTAATATTAAACAATTACCTTGTGCAGTACAGGTCATTACTTCAACTTAGAAGGGTCATTATGTTATGTTGCAAGGGTAATTATCTTATATAATAGAGTGTTATCTTATATAATAGAGTGTTATCGTAGCATTTAGAGTAACAACTATTGCTTCTATGGGTCTTGATCATAGCTTGCATGGATCATGATATTAGCCTGTAGTGGCCATTACCTATCTCGTAGGGATCTTTATCGTAGGATGTAGAAAAGGTTATCTTATGTTACAGGTGTCATTATCTTACTCTGTACAGAGTAAAATCTTATCTTCTAAGAGTCATTGTCTTATACAATACGAAGTATAGCTTAACTTATAAGGATCATTATCTTATATACTACGGAGTATTAGCTTACAGAGGAGGTCATCTTATCTAATACGGGTCATTATCTTAACTTGTAAGAGCAGTTATCTTATCCAATACGGAGTATTATCTTAGCTTGTAGGGTTATCTTATCTTGTAGGGTGTGGTTATCTTAGGCTGATTACTCTAGCGTGTACGAGTGAGGGTGGGTGTACTAACTTGTGCTGGCATGGACTCTCTCTCTCTCTCTCTCGTGGCCTCCCTGATCTGCTGTAGGTCGCTGATGAGGGGCACAATCATTGAGGTGTACACGTCCTCCAATAGGCTCGCTGGGTCTGCTCTCGCCATTTTGCCTCATTGGCGGCCCACTCTCGCATTTTAGTGCAATTTGAAAGCCGACTGGGAGACCTTTTGGACTTTGGGGGATTTTTTTTTTTTTTTTTTTTGGTAGGGAGGGGTGGCTTGCTATTAGGACTGAATATTGTTTGGTCTTAGTTTTAATAACCTGGGTAGATTATTTGGTAGGAGTGGTCTGAGGTAGCTCTGATGATTCTTGCAAAGGCTGGACTTGGCTTTATTTGCAGCAGGTTTTCCAATTCTTGCTAGGAATGTTTTCTAGCTTAAGTAATATTCATGATACTTACTATGATCGATTTTGGATTTAGCTGCAATTTACTAATAATTCCAAGGATGCAATTTACTAATAATTCCAAGGACTCCATATCAAACAATGCACCTTTCGTGATTTTGACAATGGCCGATATTAGATAATTCCAAATTTTCTCATGAACTATGGAAGGACTGATGTGGAATTTAGCACCAGTTATTATTACTATTTTTTTTTCTGCAAGACTTAACTTTCGTTTTAGTAATTACTCCTAATACTTACTAGGTCAGATTTGGGGGCTAGTCCAATTTTCCTATTTTGCAAGAATCGGTTTTAAGTTTGGTGCGGCTGAAATTATTTTTTGTGCTACCTTATCAAATATGAGCCACTTTTTTTTTTTTTTTTTGGCTTTTTTTATTCTTCTGCCCCCCTCCCGGTCAAGTGCAGGCCTTTAAATGTTTTGGTTTTGAGGCTGTAAGGGTGTGGAAGGAGAGATGAGATTTTAGTTAAGACTGGCTTTGAAATTTAGACTGGGCGTCGGAAGATACAGACGCATCACCAACTCCTTCAGTCCGATCATGTATCCTTATTTTCCACCCTTGCTACTACAGGGCGATTTAACTCACCTTCGGGGACACTTTTCAAACTACAGGAGTTAGATGTAGCCTACACTAATCCCTAACTACAAAATCTAATTCACTTTCTACACTAGAGGGATTGGATACAGCCTTCATTAACCCCTTCACTACAGCATGTGTCCTGAAGCCATATAATATCGCCCTATGATAGCCAGAATTAAATGAAAAATACATCATCGGAGTGAAGGTTTAGATTAACTAAATAAAAAAAAGGAAATCCAATCTTTTTGAACCCAATGAGAAGACTTACTGGTAACATTAAGGCCTACATTCCAGTCCAATTTAAGTTGCTTCTTGATAACTGAATGAGCCAATTAACGTCAATGCTTAATATGGACCAGGTGAGTGCAAGACCCTAGCGAAGACTGCATAGGTAAGAGAAACAAAAATCGAGAATATATTACGAACAGCAAATGAAAAAAAAAATGTAGGAGAGAGATACCCCCTGGAACAACTGGTGGGACACATTTCATTTATATTAACATTATTGATACTTTCGACGTCCTCTCCCCCCACTGACACCCCTCCCACCCCCACCCACCCTCTTACCCCTCACCCCTCCTCCCCACCAACACCACCGCGGGCAGGACGAGGTGGGGTAGGATGGGTGGGTGGCTAGAGTGAGAGAGAGAGAGAGAGAGACAGAGAGAGAGAGAGAGGGTGGGGAGGGGAGGGGAGTGGGTGGGGGTGGGGAGGAGAGGGGGAGGGATTGGGGAGGGAGGGGGAGGAGAGGTGGAGGGGGCGCCTCTCCCTAGCAGCCAAATTAGGTCACTTGGTCGCTATCACACCACAATCATCATCATCATCACCAAGTCTGCTGGATTTATCTCGAGATGATTTTGTTACCCATGGGTAAATTTTCTCTCCCCACATCACGATGGCGGGAGGGGGAAAAAGGGGGATGGGGGAAAAAGGGGGCATTATTGAACGTTTCCAGAACTCAAAGGTGAACACAGGGAGACTTTTGAAAACCCCACCACACTTTGCTTCCTTACAATATTTGTTTTTTCCTCCAGATGGAGAGGGCACCTGGATTTTTTTGATGAGGGGAAAATTTAAGGAACATTTAGACATAGATTTAGTCTGTGTGTATGTGTGATTTTTTCTTTACCTGGCTCGGAACTCTGGTTGTAGCTTCCGAATCTACTAACGGGCTCTTCATCCCTCTTGTCTTCCCTTGGGCTTCACATAAACACTTTTCTCTTTCTTCACTTCTGGGGTGATTCTCCTTGTAGCAAATCCCCTTCCTTCCTTCTTGCTTTCTGATTCTCAATCTCTTTGTTATTTCTGTTTTTCCGTGCAACTCGGGTTATTTCTGAGCAACAAAACCAATAAATTTCTTTGTACGGCAATGATTTTAGTTCACTCTACCACAATCTCCATGCTGCACTTGGGTTTTCTCAGGTCACTCGGGTCATATGTATATTTTTCTCTGGAGCACCACCACCACCCCGACTTCTCTTTGCGACACCCCGGCTCTCTCAGCAACACCCTGGTCTCTCTCTCTGCACCACCACCACCACCACCGATTCTGCACACAACACCCCTGGTTTCTCTTTCCCGATATTTCCACAGCACCAAACTCGGTATCTCTGCGACTCCACCACCACCACCACTTCCCGGTTTTCTAGACCATCACCACCACCCGGTTCTGTCTCTGCAGTGACACTCCCGGTCGGTCGGTTTTCCACACCACCCCACCCCGGTTTTTTCCACAGCACTCCCGGTGGTTTTTCTCTCCGTTCCACAACACCAACACCCCGATTTTCCGCGGAACACTAGGGCTATTTTTTCCAACAGGGCGGTGGTAGGAAGGGAAGAGGCAGTTCACTCGGGCTCTTTGGCTTCTCTCCCTTTCCCAGTTGCAGCACCGGTTTCTCTTCTCCACCCTTCACCACCACCACTTCGCCACCACCGTCCTTCCCCCCCCACCCCGCCCCCGTACAGACAGCAGGCCGGCGTGTGGGGTGTGCACAGACAGGGGGGGCGCCACCAACAGCAGGGAAGAGCAGACAGCAGGAGCAGGAGTAGCAGCAGGAGCAGCGGTGGTGGCAACGGTGAAGCATCCAGGCTGTGCGCTCCCTCCCTCTCCCTCTCTCACTCTCTCTCGCTCTCTCTCACTCTCTCTCTCTCTCTCTCTCCCTTTCCTCCTCCTCCCCCCTCGCCTCTCTCTCTCTCTCTCTCTCTCTCTCTCTCACGCACGCACGCACGCATACACGCCTCCCTGCCTCCTCCTCTTCCTCCTCCTCCTCCACACTCGCCTCCTCCCTCCTCCTCCTCTTCTTCCTCCTACTACTAGTGCGGCGGCCGTCGATGCTGCCACTGCCTTTCCCTCTCTCTCTCTCTCTCTCTCTCTCTCTCTCTCTCTCTCTCCTCTTGGCTCCTTCTTCCCTTCCTCTTCCCTCCCTCCTTTTCCGTCCACTCTTATTTTTCCACTCCCTCTTCTACTCTTCCTTTTCTTCATCCAAACTCAGTCAGTCGTCTTTTTCTTCTTCTTGTCTTTCTTCATTTCCACCCCTTCATTCTCCGCCTTCTCTCTCTCTCCTTCATTTTCCAGTTTATATTCTTTCATCAGTTTTATCTTGATCTCTCTTGTCTTCTTCTTTTTCTTCCACCTTCTCTTCCTCTTCCTCTTTCTGCTCTATCTCAATTCTTTCCCTCTTCCTTCTTCCAGTTACATCCTCCTTCCTTCTTCCAGTCTGTCTACTTTCCCTCTTCGCGGCTTCTTCTTCTTCCTGTGCTCTCTTTCTCTCCTCTTACTCATCCCTTCTCCTTTTCCTCCTCGCGCTCCTCCTCCTCCCCCACTCCTCTCGACTCCTCCCCGCCTCCTCCCTCTCTTCCAGTCTGTTGCTCTTCCTTCTCGCCGTCCTCTTCCTCAGCTCCTTCCTTACCCCCTTCTTCTTCTCTTCCTCTCTCTTTCCTTTTCTTCTTCTTCTCCATCTTCTACTTCTTCTTTTCTGCATATCTAGTCTCTGTTCTTTCATTCCCATCTCTCTTTCTACTCCTTCCTTCCTCCTCCTGCATCCCTCCCTTCCATTCTGCAGCTAGTCTCTCTCTCTCTCTCTCTCTCTCTCTCTCTCTCTCTCTCTCTCTCTCTCCATTTCTTCTTCGTCCTCTTGTCCTTCATCTTCCCTCTCTTACTTTTGCTCCTTTCCTCTCCTCCTCCTCCTCATCATCATCATGCGCCTCAGTACACAGTGTCTAAATCCCTTCAGTACGATGGCGCCTCTGGTACTTTACTCTGGCTGCCACCAGACTATTTTATTCAGCTTAGGAAAGATGCCTATCTGATTGCGAAGCGCTTAAAAATAGTCACCAATTAACCCCCTCCCATAAGATGAAGAAAAATCGTCTCGTGGTAGCAAGCATAAGATAATATTGCCGTACGTCGTTGTGATGAGGGGGTTAAAAGTGTAATGCTCAGGAATCATCACCATCATCATCACCACTCCCTTCACCATCAACATAACTACCGCCATCATCATTATCACCTTCAACATCACCACCCCCACAACCGCTTCCCTCATCACCACCACCACCACAACCGCCATCTCCCTCCACATCATCACCATCACCACAACCACCATCACCACGGCCACCACCACCACCACCACCACTACCTTTATCATCATCATCATAACTACCACCACCATCATCATCATCATAACTATCATCATCACTGCCCCCACAACCGCCTCCCTCATCATCGCCACCACCACCCTCTCCATCTCCCTCCTCCTCCTCCTCATCACCACCACCACCACCACCCCAGTCTTCATCATTTAGCAATTTTCGTCATGTTCACCTTGCCACAAATTAATATCATACTGCAGGCGTTTCATTAAGCTATCTGTCTTTCCGTCAGTCTATTTATATCTATCTATCTGATGCCGCAGTCCGTCAAGGGGGGCCTCAACCAGATTTCCAGGTATTTCTGTCCCTACTCATTAACGATCACTCCTCCCACGACACACCACCCTCCCTCATGTAGGTACTCCTTCATCCTTCTCCCTCCACTTAACTCTTGGTCTCTCTCTCTTCTCCCCCTCTCCATTACCCCTCTCTCAGTCCGATCTCTTCAATATGCTTTCTCGTCTCGTCTCTCCACGTACCTATTGGTCTCTCTCTCTCTCTCTCTCTCTCTCTCTCTCTCTCTCTCTCTCTCTCTCTCATCTCTCTCTCTCTCCATCACTGCTTCTTCCCTCATATATTTCCATTTCTTGTTTCTCGTTCTAATTTTTTATGTACTCCTCCTCCTCCCCCATCCTTATGTCATGTTACCTAAAAGCTCTACAGCTTAACCTCTTTATTATTTTATTTTTGCTGCTGCCAGACGATTTATTCAGCTAAGGGGATATCACAGGCAGCACAGAAGTTCATGAAGTCATCCAAGTTTTAAAAGTCACTCTTGGGCTGAATACATTTTCGTCTGGAGACAGCAAGAATAAAATAAGAGTCCATCCTTGGGTTGATGGGGTTAAAAGTTTCTTACATTACATAAACGTTATCTGTCTTGGTCTAGGAAGGGAAGTACCGCGAACGTTTCACACTGTTAACGTTACAAGCACTGCTGAAGTTATTATATACAAACCTGTTCAGTCGTTCATTAAAACACAGATTAGTAAATGTTTCTTGCTATGAAGGATTATAGTCAAACGTTTAATTCTGTCCAGAATCGAAGCAAACATTTTATTCTGCGATGGGATCAAACTAAGCGATACATTCTCTAAAGAACTCCAACTAAGTTCTTCATTTTGAAAAACAAAAAAAAATCAAGTAAACGTTTCATTGTACAGAGGATCCAGTTCAACGACTGAGTGTGGAGTGGGATCCAAGTGAACGTTTTTAATATGTATATGGGTCAACAAACAGTTGATTATATAAGGGGATCAATATATTTTTTATGTGGGGAGAGGTCATTAAAATCTTATATTGTCAAGGGATAAAATTAAACGTTTCTCCATGGACAGGAATGCAATCAAACGTCTCATTATGTACAGGAATCAAAAATAGTTTCAGTGTGGAAAGAGATGAACGCATTTTTCAATTTGTGCTGAGATTAATAAACGGTTCACTGTGGAAAGGGATCCATAAACGTTTCATTCAGTACAGAGACCATAATAAAAACCAGTTCTCTAAAGGGACCAAGCCAGACGTTTCGTTCTAGGTGACCAAATTCAACGTTTTTTTAACCAATGCCTCTGCTACCAGCGTCTTTTACCACGAACGTTTCCTATTACAAACGCTTCTTACTATAAACGTTTTTACTGATCAACATGACTATAATGGATTTTTTTCACTGAACACGTTCTTACAAGTAACGTTTCTGCTAAGCCTTTCTTGCTTACAACGTTTCCCTAAGGTTTCCTACTCTGAACCTCTCGAATTTCAGCGTTTATGCTGCCAACATTTTTACTACCAAACTTTCCGAATACCCATGTTTCTGCTACCAACGTTCCTGGTACCAACGTTTCGAATAGCGGCGTTTCCTACCACCAGCGTTTCGACTACCAACGTTCCTTACTATCAACGTTTCTTGGTACCAAAGTTCTATATTCCTAAATCTTGTTTCTTATTACGTGCGTTTTCTGCTCCTAAAAATTCAAAGTACCATCAGTTTCACTACTAACATTTTTATCAACGTTTCTCTTAACCACTTCATATATATCAACGGTTCTCGTCACTCTTTCTTAAGCCCTTCAGACCAAGGACGTCTTTTCTATTATACTCTTGTTGGAGAGGGACGCCTTCGTGTGATGGCACTGATATGACCGGTCAGTGAAGCTGCCAGGTTACACCAATATCTCTCAGTCTCTTCCTTATTCCCCAAAGGATGACGGTGGACTGCAACTTAAGGGCAACTTCAGCGTGAGGTCCACAGGAATCACGTACGAACCAGGGGCTGAAACTACTACTACTATTACTACCACTACTACTACCATTACTACTACTACCATTACTAACTACTACTACCACTACTACTATTACTACTACTACCACTACTACTACTGCTACTACCACCACTACTACCTCATACTAAGGTGTTTGAAGTTTCCATTAGCCCATTCACTACGATGGATCTCTTCTATGATGAATAAAATTGACTGTCGGTAGCAAGAATAGAATAAAAATGATGTCCTCGGGCTGAAGGGTTTATACGAAATACTATTCGCCCTTATCAATAACGCCACATCAACGCTTCTCATTAACAACGCCTCATTACCAATTTTTCTCCTTCTTTTGCTACTAATGTTTCTTACTAATAACGTTCTCACTGCCAACGTTTATACTATTGACGTTTCTTGCTGCCAATGTTTCATATTCCTAACGTCTCTTTATTATCAGTGTTTCGACTACTAACGTTTGTTGCCATGGACGTTTATTACTGATGATGTCTCCTATTACCAACGTTTTTACTACTAACGTCTCTTGCTACATACGCTTTTTGGTAATTTCATCAACTGACAACGTTCTTTGCCATTACCATACCTTGTCAGCAGCGATGTTTACTGCAAACACTTCTGATTACCAATGATGTTTACAGCAACTTTTTTTTCTCCACAGTACTAATGTTTTTTTTATGTAACTTCTCTTGTTATTAACGTTTCTTGCCACTAATGATGTTTATCGGCAACGCTTCTGATTACGAATAATATTTACCGCAACCGTTATTGATTTTACTGTTAGCGTTTCCTGCTACTAATGACATTTACTACCAACGTTCAGTCAGTACGAGTGTTTCTTGCTATCAATGCTCCCCACCAAACGTTTCCTCTTGCAAACGTACTGAAGGCTCGAGTGGGGAGTTTGTAACCCTTAGGCTGAATGATATCGTCTGCCATCAACAAGAGCATACGGTGATCGTCTCTAGCATTACAGTATCAAGAATAAAATACTCAGGCACTAGTAAGAATAAATCGTCTGGTGGTAGAAAAAAAAATCGTCCTCGTATTGTAGCAGCAAGAACAACGTCGTCTGGCGGTGGCATGAATAAAATCGTCCGGAGGTAGCATGAATAAAAAAAAGTCTGAAGGTACCTTGAATAAATCGTCTGGAGGTAGTATGAGTAAAATCGTCTGGAGGTAGAATGAATAAAATTGTCTGGAGGTAGCATGAATAAAATTGTCTGGAGGTAACAAATCGTCAGGAGGTAGCATGAATAACATCGTCTGGAGGCAGCAAAATAAAATCGTCTGGCAGTATTCAATTAAAATCGTCTGGCATCTGATGATGAAGGGGTTAAAAGAGACAAAATTTTTATAAACCCTTCAGCATTAGGCTTTTCTATTTTAGTCTCAACCGAAACTTTTTTTTTTTTAACCTATGGTACTGAGGTGGTCAAAGAAACAGTCAACGTTTCCAGTGTCAACGTTTCCAGTGAGTTATATATATATTTTTTTTCAATGGAAACCTGATGATGAAGGATTGCCACCGTTTCATCTGTCGTTGTTATAACCGTTTCGTCTTACCATGCTGGGGAAGACACGGTGTAAACGTTTCATTCCTCGGTGTTTATGAAATACTACAAACGTTATTACCAAGCAGAGGATGACAGGTTGCAAACGTTTCATTCTTGACGGTGTATGGACTGCTACAAGCGTTATTACCATACTAAGGAAGAAGGGATACCAACATTTCATTCACTTCGCTGCTACAGGCATTCTACAACATTGTGGAGAACAGGCAACAAATGTCTTATGTTTACCGCTGTTCATGGAAAGCTACAAATGTCTCCTTCTCAGCCTTAGTGAGATGGTGCAAATGTTTTCACCACTCTGAAGAAGAAAGGCAGCACACGTTTAATTCTCCGCTGGCAGAAACGTTTCGTCTTTACCGCCAAGACTAGGAAATTGTAAATGTTTCCATCCACACGTTTCACACGATGCTACAAAGCGCTTTACTAATGCGGGTACAGAGCCCACAAACGTTAATTTTTCACTACTGATGAGATGATACTACAAACGTTTTCCACCGCGCAAAGATGTAAACGTATCATTCCACGCAGCTAAAACGTTTCCTACCCCACCTAAGAAGAGTGAAAACGTTCCTTTCCCGAACGTTTATCGAATGTTGCAACCGTTTTCACCAGGATGTGGAAGACAAGTTGTAAACGTTTTATTCTTCCCTGTTACAAACGTTTTCCATTGTGCAAAAAATCATGCACTTAGTTTTTCGCTGCTGAAAACGTTTCTTACTGCATTAAAACGTTTCATTCATCACGTGTGGCACATTACAGACGTTTTCCACTATCGCGACAGGGGATGACTGCAAATGTTTCATTCTTCGCTGCAAACGTTTCATCGGTTTTCAATCGCGGTGATGAAAAAACACTGCAAACATCTTACTCTCCATTCCAAACGTTTCATTTTCCGATGTTTTCTACAGCAATGACGAATTACCGCAGTTGAAAACGTCTCCCTCTAGGCTGAAACGTTTCTTTCTTTGCTACAAACGTTTTCGTTCTCCGCTGTTTTCTTTCTCACTGATGAAGGACTGCAAACGTTTCATTTTATAGTCACGCGAGATCTACAGAAGACTCTAAAACTTGAAAAA
>JAGKTI010027974.1:0-13094 GCA_018397915.1 Birgus latro | reverse complement strand
ATTCATCAGACATCACACAGCTAACACTGTTTGGTGACAACTGTCCCTAATCCAGGTCCAAAACTTGCCTACAACAGGCTCATAACCTAATCCTGGCTGGGTTACAGTAATGCATACTGTCAATGTAAACCACTATATACTGAATATCGGACATACGACATGGTAAAATCAAGACAGCTCGCATTTTAACACAACCCATCGAGATAACATGCCAACAAGTAGTTTAATGTAGCCAACAAATTACGGTAGCACAGGCTTAATATTTTCACTTTTACAACTGTTGATATATTTAGTACAATGTACAGATCACATTTATCTTGACTAGAAAACACTGCAAAATGAACCCAGACACACAAAACATAATTTTCACTGTCACACCTCTTGAAACAATATCCAGTCACTAGCACATGACAATGCATGGATCATACTAACCATAATTATGGAACAATACTAAATTATAATAAATTTATGATGGGAAGCAATGCCCAATACGATTCACTATTCCATTTTCTTGGTTCTTGTGTTGCAAGGTCTTTCAATTCTGAGGAATTCCTACCAGCCCTTCCAGTGGTGAAGCTGATCACAGCTTCAGATGAAGACACAGAGACAGTGCAGGACTTGGTAATGAAGTGATTGACTCACGCACATCCTACCCATGAATATTGGGCAAGAAAAGTTGACGATTCATGGTGCATATGGAGTAGAACCTGAGAGAGTGTATGATGAATTAGTATACAATTTCTTCCTGGACTCCACACCATTGACAGTAAGGGTATGTGGCCAGCCACAATTGGTGGAGATGAGATGCCAGGCCTACATGTCCAATACAAAAATGTGTTTAGGCCACACTTAGGATACAGGACGACAATCAAGTCCAAGGGTGCCAAGCTGACTCTGAGTGGTAAGATTCCAATGCAGTGCCAAGAAGACCAGCTCCCAGATCAGCATCCCAAGCTGCCAACAAGCTCTGGTCAAAAGTCAATGATGCATGTTCTCAATGAATGTAAAGGGTCTTCATGTGGTGAAACCAAGGCCATCAGTGCTGACTTGTCAACAATCTCACTGCCCAGTATCCCAACATGGGAAGGCACCCATTGCAGGCAAATAGTCAACTCCCATGGATGAAGCACTCCAGCTGAGATTCGATGCTATTGCATTTTCTGTCCTTGATGAAATATGTTTTTCACGTCAAAATCACCATTAATATATCACAATCCTGGGATGGAAAAGAAATTATCACTAGCACCGATTCATAACAGATTTAGGGCAATGCATTAGCCAGAAGCCACACCATTACAAATACACAAATTATTTCCACTAACCATCCATCCATCATTACACTGCCCCATAAGGAGTGTAGCAGCCCAGGGCAAGACAAGTTGGTCCTGACATTTAAGATGAGAGTGACCAGCCTCACTCATCCTTGAGTGGCATTACATGAACAATAAACCCCAACCACCCCTTGGATATAAACCTTCACTGGCTCAATCCAATTGGAGAGCCGTAATTACCCACTAAAACACCAGGCGCCAAAATTTAGCTATATCGTTACCACCCAGCGTAGTAAATGATCTCCTTGTGTACAGGAAACCATTTAGCTTGTCACTCAGCGTAGAGTCACCCACAGGCAGAAGGAAGAGGAAAGAATGAAGGAATGAAGACAGAAGAGGGAGCATAAAGTCACCCGAAGGCAGAAGGATGAGGAAAGAATGAAGGAAAGAAAGGCAGAAGAGGATGGAAGGAAAGAAGGATGCAGGAGAGGAAAAGGCAAATATCCGAAAGCAGCACTACATTGAGTGAGTGGATGGTGAGCACCCTCACCTACCACAGACAAGTCTACAATAAACTAATTCTAGAACCATTAAAAGTTTCCACACTGCTCCATTAAGATCTTCCACCCTGCGTATATTTAGCTTCTAAGGTTATTCAACTAGATTCTACTCTCATGGCCTAGTGGATGAGTTTTGTTATTTCAGGGACATGTTATGTGCTAGAGGTAGGGCTGGAGCTAGATCTTAGCTATGGCAAGGGGTGGCTGGAGGAAGTTCATGGAGCTGTTGCCTCTCCTGACACTGAGAGGACTCCCCCTCCATTCCAAGAGATCTTTGTATCCAGCAAGTGCTAAGTGTATTGCTGTATAGTAATGAGATGTGGGCAGTAAAGGAAGAGGATGTTTGTAGGCTCAGTGATTAGATGAATGTGAAGTGCATCCTTGAATGCGAGGCCACAGGGGGGCTAGGTTTACAACTGAAGAGTTGAGTGGAAGGATCGGACTGGGGTGTATAGTATTGGTACTGTGATGGGAAGGGGCAGATGGAGATGTTTGGGCATGTGGAGAGGATGAAGGATGACGATTGGGTCCGGAAAGTGATAAGTGTGAACATCAGGGGAAACGCTGCAGGAGGTAGGTCGAGAAAGACCTGGAATGAGGTCATAAATCATGACCTCAGGGATATGGGCCTAAACAGAGAGGCCACCGGAGATCAAGTAATGTGGAGAGCTATCATTAGTTGACCAAGGCCAACACATCCAAGCACATTGGAGCCTATATAAATGATACCATACGAACATGTTGTTGAGAGGATGGAGGACAACAATTCGTTGTGGAAAATGAGAAGTGTGAATATCGGGGTAAGGCAAAATGAAGCAGACAGAAAAAGACCTGGGACAAGGCCATACACTGTGTCCTCAGAGATAAAGGACTGGATTGGGAGGCTGCCAGAGACTGAGGAGAGCACAGAGCCACCATTAAGTGACCAAGGCCAATGCATGCAAGCATGTTGGAGCCTTTACATGCAATACTACAATATGACACTCAAAGTTTTAATTCCCACACATTCAATATATCATCCTCTCACTTCCAAATTTCATCTCCATACATCCAAAGTACAATCCAGACATTTCACTTCATTCCTTCACACATCTAAAAGCTTCATCCATACACATCAGAACTGCATCCGTCCATGTCTGAAACTTGCATTCTTAAACAGCAATTTTCATCAAAACACATTCTCCTAACCAAACATTTCTGTCAAAATGAATCCTTAAATATTACTCTCTCCCAGCCATACCCATCCATTCCACCATCCTTCCTAAATTGACCTTTCCTGATCTCTCTTCATACCATTAATAACTTCACTTACTGATCTGAGCCACTGCCTCTTCTAACCATACGCACCTTATTCCCCTCTCCTATTCAAGCAGCCAGTTCCTCTCACCAGACTCAATTCATTCAATCAACCCTTCCTATCCTCTCATCCAAATGATCCTTACCAAAATCCTCTCAACCAATCATCCATACCTTCCAATCAATCACCTAGCACATTCTTTCTTTATCCTATGAGACCTAACAGCAAACTTGTTAAGGAAACCCTACTTTGGGGTAAACCCCAAGTAAGTGGGGGAAACAACTGGGACACTACTGCAGGATAAACCCAAAGTAGGTGGGAAGAACAACTGAAGATAATAGTTCAGTTTGGACCACAGCAGGAAAGGGGAGTGAACAACCCAGGGGGTTTCCACCTCGCAGGTTCCACGGGGTAAGAGTTGCACCTTTCCCATTTATCCCTTAATGGTTACATAGTACTCAGACAACCCCTTCCTCTCAAGCGGACAATCGAGAACCCACTCCCACCTACTGATTCCCAACCTGAAAACTATCAACCTACAGCGGCACCACCCAAACCCAACCTGCTCCCTTCTTTCCCTCAACTGATGAGGGGCAATCCTCATCTGAAATCTTTCAGCTCTATATTTCTCTCCTAACCAGTAGTTATCCAATCCTCTCTTCTTACTAATAATACATTATCTTCTGACCATTTCTTGCAAACTAATATCACCCAATCTTCTACCGTCATTCTCGAATCAATCCAGCCACTTTTCCAGTCAATCTTCAAAGAACTCTTTCTTTGCCGATCTTCAGTGTTACTCCCTATTCAGTCCTTTCGCTTCTCAAATGTATCTTCCACAGGTTCCCCCTCCCTTCCAACCAATCCATCTAGTTCACAATCACTCTCCATCAAACCTTTCCCACTCCCACCTTTTAATGAGAATGAAATGCTATAAACTCACCTGTACCACCTAGAATATTGCCTGGTTAAACAGTAATATGTTCTTTTTTTTTTTTATTCCAATATTACAGTGCATTTTCCCTCATCAAAGTACAATCTAAGGTTTTGGCAATAAAGAGTAACATCATTATAATAAAAGTGTACTCCTCAGTTTTGGTATAAACACAGACATACACACACACACACACACACACACACACACACACACAATGAAAATGAGTGTTTAGGAAGGAGAGTGGAATGGGTGGGTCTGGTTCGGAGTGACAGAGTACAGTAATGTGGAAGGATTCATTTTGACAAATATTTGCTTAGAAGAATGTATTGTGATGAAAACTTATAGTTAAGAATGCAAGTTTCAAATGTGTTAGGGCGCAACTCTGATCTGAATGGATGAAACTTTTGGATGAGTGAAAGATTGAAGCTATACTGTATGTAGTGATAATACTTTGGATTCAGGGAGACAAAAGTTTGGATTCTTGGGGATGAAACTTTGGAAGTGAGAGAATGATACTTTAAATGTGTGGGAATTAACAATTTGAACGACATATTGTAGTACTGTATGTAAAGGTTCCACCATGCTTGCATGCATTGGCTTTGGTCACTTAATGGTGGCTATACACTTTCCTAAATCTCTGGCTGCCTCCCCATCCAGTCCTTTATCCCTGAGGTCACACTCTATGACTTTGTCCCAGGTCTTTTTGGTCTGTCTCTCACAACCCTACTGCTGACATTCAAACTTCTCACATTCTGCACCAAAGTGTTGTCCTCCATCCTCTCAACATGTTCGTACTGTATCATATCATTTATAATGGCTCCAACATGTTTTCATGCACCAGCCTTGGCAACCTAATGGCACTTCTCCATCCTACCCAATCTCTGGCAGACTCCCTATTCAGTCGCTTATCCCTGAGGCCCCACTTTATTACCTTATCCCAAATCCTTTTCAGTATGCATCTAGCAGCCCTGCCCCAAAGGTTCATACTTCTCACCTTCCACACCCACATGTCATCCTCCATCCTCTCAACATACCCATACCATCTTAATCTATGCCTCCTCATCACAAAACCTATACATTCCAGTCTCATCCATCCTCGAAACCCTTCAGTCATAATCCCAGGCCCACCAGACCTCGCATTCAAGGACATACTATTGTAGGCACCCATCTAATCATTGTCATTTCTGTACATTTCAGCCTATGAACATCCTTTTCCTTCACCACCAAGGTCTTGCTACCATAACATGCCACAAACAACAATCCCTTAGCACAGAGGGAGAGCCCTCTTAATGTCAGGGAAATCAACAATTCCTTGACTTCCTCCAGCCACTCCTTACTCTCATCACAAAGCTAGCTCAAGCCCTACTTCCTGCACGTAACATGTCCCCCAAATAAGAAAACTCTGCCAAACACTGAAGACACTCTCAGGGAAAATCAATTCTTTCATGCCTGTTACAGTCTCTACATGTTCTCCCCGACACACCACACACATGAAATTAGCATTATTTTATTTTGCAGTCTATCTCTAATACCACTGCATTTCTTATGCACCCACTTATCGCAAACGCTGTACAAGATGAGTGTTACTTCCCACACCTTTGTGGAAACTGCTCCCTCTACTCCGACAGTACAGTACTGCCACCAACACTAGATATTTATTACATTTGTTTTATCTGGATTTACTCTCAAACCCCTGTCCCCCATTCCGTCTCTCCACTTCCTAAATCTTTCCTCCACTTCCCTTTCATTAGTTACAATCAATACCAAGTCATCAACACAAAACATCTCCCATGGAAGTTCATTTCTGAAGTCATGTGAGTGAGCTTCAAGCACAATGGCAAACAATAAAGAGCTCAAGACTGAACCCTGATGCATGTCAACATTCAAAGAAAACTCATCAATCACATCTCCATTCACTCATTCAGGAATGAGGGACTGAAGAGAAGCTGCAAGTTTTTTTTTTTTTGAATGAAGGAACCAAAGGTCAGGAGAATGCAAGATCATTCCCTCCAAGAAAAAACAAAAATACAATAAAAGAGGGCCAAATTCAAGATCTGATCATTTCGAGATGGCTGCACATACTGCATTTGAGGGACTGGAGACCTTAGGCAGTAGGATATACAGACTGAGGGAGACAGTTCGAGTTGGCCTGTTGCATACATGAAGGACTGGCAGTAATGGTTAACTCTTGCACTGGAGAGCTGGACAGGAAAGGGATGACAATTTGCTGCTAGACAGGTGCTATGCACCCACCATAGTGGTGGAGGGTTGCAAGCAGACAGTTCAGAGGAGCAGTGACAACTGAAGTAGCAATAAAAAAAGGGAAAAAGATGCAACGGTGCGGTGCAGAGACGGAGGTTGAAGGGAGCCAGTAAAAGGAGGTAAGTTAATACGACAAAAAGCCTTTGACTCCACCTTGTTGAGAAGAGATGTAAGTGGGGAGTCTCCCCACACAAGAGTTGTACTCTACACAGAGGAGAATAAAATCTGTGTATAAAGTCAACAACAGTGCAGGGGTAAAGAAGGCATGGAGTCAGTTTAGCACACCTAATTTCTTAGAAGCTGATTTTATAAGAAAGGAAATAAAATCTCTTCAAGATAAATCCCGTGAGAATGAGTACAGTATGTTTAAATATCCACTATCAGGTAACACAGCTCCACTATTAGGTAACAGGGATAAAGGACTGAATAGAGAGGTTGCTAGAGATTAAGCAGCACAGAGATCTACCATCAAGTACTCAAGGCATTTATAAATTAACAAAAACTGTATCACTACATTATAACATATAATGACACTAGCCCTTTGAGATTCTGACGACGCATTCACACATCATTTCAAATCCAACCTCAGAGATTCTGGTGATACATTCACAGGTCATTTTAAGATACTTTTGTAATATACTGTATTCATCATAAATCACGTTTAAGCATCGTAACTTGAACTTGCCATTTTGACTTTTATTTTCTTTGTTTTCCATTTTTTAACATACTCTGATAATGTACAACTATTCAGCTTTAAAATGACACCAAAACCAGCATTCTATTATGAAAAATACATTTACATAGACCGTTCCAAGAAAAAGATCGCTAAGCGAATATGAGGCCGAGAATCACACAAAATTGCATCTTGTCTACTGCTTTGCCATGCAGTAAAATGCATAAATAGCCATAAACTATATATGGCTGTAAAGGTAATTTATTGTAGTTTTGCATGGTTCAAATGAGATTTATATGTCTTTATTACTTTATTGTTGGCGACTATTTTTCCAAGGCAAGGTATAAAATATTTGGTTCTTGCCTAACTTCAACTCGACATTCTAACTTCTCAACCCTATGAGATTTCCGGGCTGCACACATTATGTCTGTGCTAGAGTCAGCCACTCTCAAGCTGACAGACATCTTCACGGCATGATTTTTTTCTTTGATCCCACTGGGTATATACACTTTTCATGCTAGAATGTTGTTTCTGGAGTCATTTTAAAGTTGAATAAGTGTACTTTATCACAGTATGTTCAAAAAAGGAGATAGAAGAAAATAAAATGTCTAATTGTCGAGTTGAAGTTAGGCGAAACCAAAAATTTTATATCTTAGAGTAGGAAAATATTCAGCAAAAAATAAACTAGTAAAGATATGTAAATCTGGTTTAAACCATGCAAAACTACAATTAGTTACCTTTACTGTGATATATATATATTATGGTAATTTTTTATTTTATTGCGTGGTAAAGCGAAACAAAAGAGATGCACAATTTTCTTTTAGTCTCGGCCGAATATTCGCTTCGCAATCTTTTTCTGTGATCGGTCAGTGCAAATACATATTTCATGATAGGATGCTGGTAGTGGTGTTATTTTGAAGCTGAATAGATGTATTTCATCGTAGTATGATCCAAAAAAGAAAACAAATAAAATAAAAAGTTAAAGTGATGAGATGAAGTTAGGCAAACACCAAAAATTTTATACCTTCCTGTAGAAAAATGTTTACCAAAAATAAATTGATAAAGAAACAAAGCCATGAGTCAGAACACCTGTGCAGTACCTCCCATGCATAGAGCAGCCATTTCGTGACGTCATGCTCGAGTCTCTTTGTCACGACACACAAACGCGATTCTATCTATCTATCTATTGCCAGACGCCTCAATCCTGAACGGGGTGGCCACAAACAAATCGCCTCCATGTCACTCCGTCCCCTGCCATTTCACTATCAAATATCAATATGTCAATATCAAATCACCCGGGTTTGTTAACCTCTTAAGCAGAAAGCCTGTGGTCTTGAGATACCCTAGCATCGATCAACTTTCAGTACCCCTGGGGATAGGGGGTTTTCAAGAATTCTCCCCCAGTATCCCTGCTTGTCGTAAGAGGTGACTAAAAGGGTTGGTGGTGGGTTAGTGCCCCACCCCGTAAAAACAACTAACTAAAAATACGAACAAACGCGATTAATGGTGAACATTTTACAAAAGTTTCTTAAAATGACGATTAAAAGTGTCATCGGAATCTCTGAGGTTGGATTTGAAATGACGATCAAAATCGTCATCGGAATCTCAAAGGGTTAACTTCTCTGTTTTCTTTGTTTGAAAATACTTTAATAAAGTCTAACTATTCAGCTTCAAAATGACCCCCAAGCAAGCATTCTGTCATGAAAAGTGTGCTTACACAGACAGATCACAGGAAAATATCCTGGCGCAAAGATGTCGGCCTGTGCGAGAGCGGTTGACTCTAGGACAGACGTAATTTGACCGGGGCTGACACCTGATAGGGTTAAGAGTATTTTGTACTTACAGGATGTTGAGCTGTATCTGGCATCTGGTAAGTGCATTCTTTCTGCTGACCAGCATGAACCACTGCTGCATCAACCGCACCTCAACGTTACTGCTATCTATCTATTGCCAGATGCCTCAATCCCGCATGGGGTGGCCACAAACAAATTGCCTCCATGTCGCTCTGTCCACCGCCATTTTACTGCTCTGCTCCCAGCTCACACACCCCTCTCTCATATACCTCTCCACTCCATCCCTCCATCTCATCCTCAGCCTCCCCCCTCCCTCTCCCCCCCTGCACTTCATTCACATACACTCTCCTCGTCAGTCTTTCACCTTCCATCCTCTCCACATATACAAACCATCTTAACGTGTTTCTCGTAACACTTGTTATCACGTCCACATCCACACAACAATGCTCCTTCACTTCCTCATTTGTTAGTCTGTCTCTCCATGTGACTCCACATGCTCCGCTCAAATAACTCATTTCCACTGCTCTCACCCTTGACTTCTGTCCCTCCAAGAGGGTCCAAGCTTCACTTCCATATGTTACAGTTGGAATCACAATACTGTCATGTAGCAACTTTTTCACTTCCATGCTCAATTCCCTTTTTCTTATCACTGCTTTCAACGAACCAGCAACCTTCCTTCACTACTGCAACTTTTCAAGCACTTCACCCTCCAGACTTCCATCCTTACTCATCACACTACCACAGTACTTAAATGGACTCACATATCCTCCCAAGCCAATCTCACTGTACATTCACTGACTTCACTTCTCTCGAAGACCGTCACTTTACACTTCGCTATATTCACCTTTAGATTCCACTTCTTACACACTCTCCCAAACTCATCTATCAAGCCTTGCAGCTCCCCTTCGTCTTCACTCAACAACACAGTATCATCTGCAAATAGCAGTACAGGGAGTTTCCAAACACTGCCCTCTCTCACAAGGGCCACTCCAACATCCACTGACCAACGTTGTACCTCTTTTATAACCCCATCCATATACAGATTGAACAATCCTGGAGACATGACACATCCTTTTTTCTATCCAACCTTCAAACAGAAAAATTCACTCAGTATGCCCTCCACATGCACTGAGGCTTTAGCACCCTCATACATACTCTTCACTGCCTTTAGCAACTTCCAATCTACTCCATATATTCTTAATACTTTCCACAATCCTTGTCTATCTACCCTGTCACATGCAATCTCCAAATAAATGAAGGCTAAATACAACTTCTTTCCCTCCTCTAGAAACTCTTCCACTAAAGATCTAAAAATGAATATCAGGTCTACACAACCTCTTCCCTTCCTAAAACCTCCCTGCTCATCTCCAACTAATTCCTCTGTTATTTCCCTAACTCTGTCAATAAGTATCCTACCATATACTTTTCCTATTACACTAAGAAGGCATATGCCCTTATGATTACCACACACTTCTTTTTCCCCTTTTCCTTTGTACAGGGGAATAATTATACCTGACTTCCATTCCTCCAGGTCTCTACCTTCCTCCCAGGCCAATCTGGACACCTTCCACATCCATTCTATTACTATCTCTCCCCCATGATTCAGCATTTCACCACACACTCCATCAATTCCTGGGGCTTTCCCAAGTTTAACTTTCATCATTGCTTCCACAACTTTCATCCTACTTATTCTTTCCTATCTTCTCACAACCCTTCTTCTCCCACCCATTCCCCAGCCACTTATACTTGCATTACTTTCATTCTCTATGTTCATCAATTCATTACAGTGTTCTCTCCACCTCTTCACTTTTTCTCCTTTCTCCACTAGTAATCTACCATTTTTATTTTTCACACCCCGACTAGCTTCACTGGCACCCTGTCAAACTCTCTTTACCTCTTTCCAGAACATTTTCTTATATTCCCTTCACTTTACACTCAGATTCCTTCTAAATTCCTCATCCACTCTCTTGTTACTCTCTCTTACTAATCTCTTCACCTCTCTCCTCCTCTCTACATATAACTCTCTCTTCCGTCTCTCAAGTTCTTCGACACCACTGTTCCTCATCCGCTCATTATGTGCTTTCCTCTTTTGTGCCACAGCCTCTCTCACCTCTTCAGTCCACCATGCTATTCCCTGAACCCACTTTCGCATGGGTGTCCAGAGGGGGGGGGGGGGCAATCAGGGGCAGTTGCCCCACCTTGGAATTCCAAAGAGTGTTTGGAACTTTCACGGATGTCACGTATATTTTCACACATGTATACATTAATGTATAATTTATTTTATTTTGCCCCCCATTACAAAAAATCCTGAGGACACCCCTGCCCTTTCATCTTCTCTTCACCCCACACACCACCACACATGCAGCACAGATTTCTTCTCTGAATATCTTGCACACACCTTCCACATCCCACATCTGCTCCAATCTATATTTACACAATCGCTCATCCACTTCCCTTTTATATTCAGCCTTTATTCCATCCTCTTGTAACTTTTCTACCCTCCTTGTAAGAACTACTTCCTCCTCTCATTCCCTTCTTCTCTTCCTCCATTTTGTTTGGACCCTGATTCTGACCGCCACCAAGTGGTAGTCAGAAAGTCTACTCCCCCAACCTCTATATACTCTTGCATCCATTACACATCTTCTCATCCTTTCATACACACACACACATGGTCAATCATTGCCTTCCATTCATTCAGTTCACCATCCACCCTTCTCAACACTTGCCATGTATACCTATGGATCATTTTGTGCCTGAAGAAGGTATTAGCTATCACCAACCCCCTCCCGGCACAAATGTCCACTAAACCACTGCCATCATCGTCCATCTCTGCAGGCACACCCCACTCACCAACCACTCTATCCACCTTCACATTCCCTACTTATTCATTCATATCTCCAATCAGAAACACACCCTCATTCCTTTCAAACTTTTCCAAGCACGCTTCCACAATTGTCCAGAACTCTTCTCTCACTCTACTTACACGATCTTGTGTTGGTGCATACATGCACACAATCGCCAACATTTGAAGTCCAACCTTCACTCATTCCCACACAATCATTGACCCAACTGATCCATACTCTCTTATATTCTCCTTCCAACTGTTACTCACAGCAATACACACTCCTTCCTTTGCCCTCTCATTCTCACCCACTCCAGTGCATATACCCCATCCACACTCCCATTCTCTCACACTCTCACCCCACCATTTAGTTTAAGTTAGTCAAAATTTATCCACTTTCACACCCTCAACCACCTGTACAATCTCTCTCTCTCTTTCACCCATCATTCATACCCCTTACATTCCAGGATGTATTCCGTCACGAGTCCTTTGTCCGGTCCTTTGTCGTCAACTTTTGGTCAGTCCTTGTCCGAGGCTTCTTGTTCGTATTTTTAGTTAGTTGTTTTACAGGGTGGGGCACTAGCCACCACCAACCCTTTTAGTCGCCTCTTACGACAAGCAGGGATACTGGGGGAGAATTCTTGAAAACCCCCTACCCCCAGGGGGATATCTTGCACACACCTTCCACATCCCCCATCTGCTCCAATCTATATTTACCCAATCGCTCCTCCACTTCCCTTTTATATTCAGCCTTCATTCCATCCTCTCGTAACTTTTCTACCCTCCTTGTAAGAACTACTTCCTCCTGTCTTTCCCTTCTTCTCTTCCTCCATTTTGGACCATTCCTGTATGAGACAGCCCTGGGATGTATTCAATAAGGATGGTGGATGTTAGTGTCAAAGTGGTGACATGCAGAGATGTATTGATACAATGCAGTATTCAAGACAGAGATGCTAATTCTAGACCAATTTAAGATGAAAACAGTATAGAGCAATGGCCCTAAAGCCAAATGAAAATTGCAACAACACTCACCCTAATATTGCCTTGACAATCTGCCTCCAGCTGCTTGGCAACACGGACTGGGGTTGCGCACAGGCATCAAAACCTTCCTAGTGTGTGGAAAGATTAAAATAAAGTTACCTATTCATGGTTTATTCAAATGATTAAAATGAAGAGTTATCTATCCATAGTTTACGCAAAGGATAATAATGAAGTTTTCTATTCATGGTTTAGTAAAGGGATTTAAATGTACAGTAATCTATGCATGTAATACTCAAAAAATTAAAATAGTTATTTATCCATGGTTTCGTCAAAGGATAAAAATGAAGAGTTATTTATCCATGTTATCATCTTAACATTAAACCATTATACAATATATTGAAAAGTTTGTTGGGTTCTCAAAGTCATATTGTTGGATTTTGAAAGTAAGTGGTCACTGTCCCATTATTTATTGTAATAC
>JAGKTI010027973.1:0-13094 GCA_018397915.1 Birgus latro | reverse complement strand
GAGCAGCGTGGAGAGCCGCCATTAGGTGACCAAGGCCAACACATGCAAGCATGTTGGAGCCTTCAAAAACGAAACAACGATAGACAAGATGGCTTTTGAATAAAATTATCTGTAGGTAACATTTAGTAAATACTGTCATTGGACTGAAGGGGTTTACTGATAATACATTTTATCAAGACCATCATTGTTAGGGGGTACTGCTGTACTATACTGTTGTTTGAAGTAAATTTTGTGAGCCAACAGAAATTTTTATTACAGGCAGCTGGTTCATCTTTCTATGACTTCTCTGCAACTGATATTGATGGGAATGAAGTCTCCATGGAAAAGTATAGGTCAGTCTCCTTTAACTGTTATTATTATTATTATTATTTTTACTGGATGGAGACTACATCTGTTGCGTTAGTTTTCCATTTTGGCAAAATGTTTAATAATTTTTAAATTATTGTAGATGCAGTGCTAGGAGATGTGACACTCGCACAGGTGAAGAGTGCTGTGAAGTGGCTGAGAAATGGGAAAGCAGCTGGTGTTGATGGGGTGTATGCAGAGATGATTAAGTGTAGTGGTGAGAGTGGAATGAAGTGCTTGTTGGAGATATGTAACAAGGCATGGATGATTGAAACTGTGCCAGCAGAGTGGAAAAAGGCTGTGATTGTACCCCTGTACAAAAATAAAGGTGAGCGAAGTGAATGTAAGCATTATTGTGGCATAAGTTTATTGAGTGTGATAGGGGAGGTATATGGAAAAAATTATTATAGAGAAAGTAAGAGAGATATCAGAAGTCCTAGTGAGTGATGAACAGGGTGGCTTTAGGAGTGGCAGATGATGTGTGGATCATATATTTGCAGTGAGACAGATAGCAGAGAAGGCTTGTGAGAAGGACCATAAGGTGTTTATGGTATTCATGGATTTGGAAAAAGCATACGACAAAGTAGACAAAGAAGAATTGTGTGGAAAGTTTTGCTTATGTACGGTGTAGATGGTAAGCTGCTAGGTGCCACCAAGAGTTTTTAGATGGTAGTGAAGCATGTGTAAGGGTTAATGGGCATCTAAGTGAATGGTTCACGATCGGTGTGGGGATGCGACAAGGTTGTGTGAGTACATGGTTGTTCAATATATAGATATGGATGGGGTGATGAGAGAAGTAAAAACACGAGCAATGGAGAGGGGGATGGCGTTGGTAGTAATGGTGATGGATGAAATATCTCAAATTTGTTGTATGCTGATGATGCAGTACTGCTTGCAAAAACCGGACAAGAACTTGGTAGGGTAGTGCAAAGGTTTGCTGATGTCTGTGAGTGTCATGCCTTGAGAGTAAATGTTGAAAAGAGTAAAGTGATGGTTACTGAGAGAGAAGGTGACTCCCAGTGCGATGTTACAGTGAACGGAGAGGGACTGGGATTGGTGAGAGAGTTCAAATACCTGGGTACAGTGATAGAAAAGAGTGGAAAGTATGCAAAAGAAGTGGAAAATAGAGTGACACAAGGAAGGAAAGTAGCTGGTGCAATGAAGGCCTTGATAAGAAACAGGCTTGAGTGTTGCAGCTGCATGAGGCTTACATGAAAGAATGTTAGTGCCAACTTTAACATAGAGGCTTGAATGTTGCAGTTGCATGAGGCTTACATGAAAGAATGTTAGTGCCAACTTTAACATATGGATGTGAGACTATGATGTGGCATGAAAGTGATAAGTCAAGAGTAAAAGCAGTGGAGCTGGGACTGCTTTGGAATGTATGTGGAGTACGGAGAATGGATAGGATACGAAATAATGTGATTCGTGAAAGATGCGGAGTGAGGAACTTTATGGACACCAGAATCGAAGAGAGTGTACTGAGATGGTATTTTCATGTGGAGAGAATGATAATAATAGAGCTGGTGAAAAGGGTATATCTGAGCGAATTTGAAGGAGGGAGGAGGCGAGGTAGGCCAAGGAGAAGGTGGAGAGATATGGTGGAAGAGTGTGTGAGAAAGAGAATTTTGGAAGTTGGTGCAGCTAGGAAACTGACAAGAAATCGAGCTGGCTGGATGAATGTTGTGAGGAGAAATGCATGATCAGGGATTTGGCTCCCCTTTTTAACCTGGCCGCGTCCGGATTGACTCTGTCGGATACGTTTATGTGAAGCTACAGAACATGGTGAATGTTTTTGGCATATCCAGTAGAGCCAGGATTCTCGGGGCTTGAATGATGAGTGAATGGAGGTGTGGCCCATAGGATTGGGCAAATTTGGGCTGTCTGGACGTTGCTACTCCTCACTCTGCTCCAGGGTGGCAAAGGAGGTCCGGATGATGATGATGGTTGTAGATGGGTTGATACAATAGATGTAATATTGCATACGCTTACCCTCAGGGACCGAGTGTGTATTGTGGTAAATGTGGCCAGCAAGTGAGGCAAGACTGACGTGAACTACACCGAACTGGTGCAGCTTCACAGAAAGTATGAGCCACAAGGCCTTAGCATCCTTGCCTTCCCCTGCAACCAATTTGGAGGCCAGGTAAGTTAAGTAAAATTTCCTTGTACAGTATGTCTTTGTTATAGGTTGTCTGATTGACATTGTTTTGCTATTGAAACCTCAGGAAAGTACAGAAAAATTGCCTAGCCCCTAGGCATTGGGGTACAGTTATATCTGACACAAAGTTTGTGGATCAGGAACACCAGGTGACATCTATAGCCACAATTGTTTTTGTGCCATTGTTTGAAGTGGCTGCCAATTCATCTCATCACCAAAGGGTGGTGGCATACTCCCAGCTCCACCCTGGAGTGTGAGTCAGTCTTTCCTGTGCCCAGCCAGGTGTAGTACAATGTCTTCAGGATCCTCCTCGTCCGAATCTGTTGCCACCACCTGCGGCCCCCTTTGATCTTCCACTTCAGCCAAAGTACTGCCGAAGGATGCAAGGAAAGGGCTTAGTGACAGTGTCATAAGGTGTGTACTTGATAATGTGTCCACTCTTGCAGAGAATGGTGAATCTTCTTCAGAAAATAGAGGAAGTTATCACGCTGAGAGCGACGTGTCACGTCTGCCCACCCCTTCTACCTCAGACATGTCGGATAAGGACATGAAATCGCTTCTGGTGGCTGGAGAGGCGTACGATAGTGATGCACTTGTTACTGAAGAAGAGGGGGACGTGCCAGGACGTTTGGAAAGTGAAAGAAATGGTGGTGACAATGACTGTCACATTCTACAAAAATGATGCTGCCGCATATCTCCACCATGCTCCGAGCAAGAAGGTCGCTTTCCCTCGCTGCCGCATCTCTCCACCACGCTCCAAGCAAGAAGGTTGCCTTCCTCCCCGCCATGACCCTCATCACCGCAGCCTAGCACCTCAAGGGCCATTCCCCCACAACATGGCCCTTCATATGTGAGGAACACAAGGTCTGCGGCCCCATCAAGGACACGTGGCAAGCCAGCATCACCAAAGGGAGTCTCTGCTACAAGTGAGTCATCACCTGCATCCTCCCCCACCTCCACCACGACCCTTATGCCTGTGGTCATGGGCATCCTCGTGTTGCAAAGAGGCACCTTATTCCTGCTAGATCACACCCCAGCAGTCCCGGCATCGGCAGGCTTGACTCTTTTGTGTGGGAGGAGGGTGAAGGCTTCCAGCCTACCCTACCTGCCTTTGATGAGACAGGGGCAGGTATTCAGAGGGAGCACCTGAGGGCAGGACAGCCAGCAATCCTGTCCCTTTTCCCAGCCATATTTACTACCAGCATTATGCAGTACGTGTTGGAAGAGATAAACTTTCACCAGGCTATATCTGTTCTCTGGCTCGAGGTGTCGATGTCCCAGAGTGCAAAAATGGAAGAATGGACAGAAGTGGAGGTGGGGGAAATGTATGTGTGGCTCTCACTGATGATGATAATGGCACATAAAAAAGCATGTCCTTCATGATTATTGGGATATGAATGAAATCTTACACACACCTGTCTTTGGTAAGAACAGGGATACTCTGCTATACGATACCCCTCTGTGTGATACCCCGGATTATCGATGGGGGTAGAAAGACCACCCTGCCCCAGCTATCGTAGGCCAACCCCCGGTTTTATGATGGGTTCTGCGAGGTATCGTGTGGGGGAGATTGGCTAAAAGTTTGAATCACCACCTCCTGAGCCATTGCAGCAGAGTCCCGTTACCATCACCCCATCTCGCCAGCCTTCCCCCCCCCCTTCCCTCCACCCTCTGCAGGAGATGGGGTTTGAGGGCTTTGAGGAGGATGAGTGAGTTCTAAGGAGCACCACATGTCCCCTAGCCTCAGGGGGGGTTAGTTAGGATGACGACCATGACCGGACATGGACTTAAAAGAAGTAAGTGGTGAGAGCTGTTTGATATGTTCTGACCTTTTTTTTACGATTTTCAGATTTTATTTGTTGGTTTTGGTGAGTTATTAATGGGTTTTAGGCTTAGGTTAGCTTCTTTTAAAGTTAGGCCATTTAGATTGACTATAAACCTGGTTAGGGAGGAATCCCAAGGCTTCATATACTTTACATGTTAAATCTACCCTGCCATATGATACCCCACTTAGCGATGGGTTTCTTCTTAGCGCATCCCATCGTGAAACTGGGGTAGCCATGTAAATGGCCTGTGACAGGTACTTGGCCATTCTCAAGTTCCTACACTTCAACAGGAACAATGGCCCAGCCCCAAATGACAGGTTGTGGAAGATCAGGTCGCTTCTTACCATGCTGAAGGAGTCATTTATCAGGCTTTTCCGGCTATTTCAGTAGGTAGATATTGATGAGGCGCATGTTCAGTTCTGGGTGCGTTTAGCATTTGTTCAGTATGTACCTTCCAAATGACATCGCTTTGGCCTAAGGCTCTCTGTCTTATGCGATTGCAAGACTGGATATGTGCTAGATGTGATAGTGTACTCAGCCACAAATGTGGATATACCCAGCGATGATCCCCATGGGTTTTCTGCTGCTGCGGTGGAAGTGTTGATGGACAGGTACTCCCACAAAAACCACATCGTGTACACCGACAGTTAGTACACTTCTCTGGCATTGATGCCGTATTTACTTCAACATGGGACTGGGTCCTGTGGAACTCTTCGTGCACGAAGACGGAATTTTCCATCATTCCCAGAAAAGACTGAGAAAGGTGCCCAGTTAACCTGGAAATGTGGTAACATGTTGACCATTCATTGGTATGGCAAATGAAAGGTCAGTATGCTTATGACAGTTCACTGTGGGGTTTTGCAGAACACAGGCAAGACAGACTACAGGACCAGGCAACCATTGTTGAAGCCAAATGCTGTCAGTGATTACAATATCAGTGTGTGGCTCGTGGATAAATTTGACATGCAGATTCCTGCACCTTTTGGGTATCAGCATTCTGAACAGTTACATACTTTTCAACGAGGTTGTGGGTAAGAGTCTTTCCATACACGAGTATGAGGAGGAACTGGCACAGCATCTCCTTGAAAGGTATGGAACTGTTGAGGTTGCAAGTGGAAGGAGGCAAGTGCACCAGGTGCTATTGGCTGTTAGGTTGGCCAGTGCACAGTACCTGGGAAGGCATATTCTCGTCCATCTGGGCCGAACACCTGCATGGTGCGTGACATACAGGCGTTGTCATGTGTGTTCATCAACAAAATGTTGGCCCATTGCATGCAAGGAAATGGCCTATCAGTGTCATGCGTGCAAGATTGCACTGTCCAGAGTGCTTTTTCATGTTCCACCGTTAATGTGAGTTTTGAGCAGAAGTGTGTGGGAGCATGTACACCCATACCCCAATAGCCAGCAGTCTTTTGTACCAGTGGGGGTGTTCAGTCAGTGAGTTATGTTGGATATCGAAACAATTTGCCCATAAGATACTGAAGAAAAGCCAGGGATGTGTTGCAGACCCAAACCAAAACTCTCATACACCTTACTTAATCAGAAAAGACTGACACAGAAACACCATAGGTAATATTATTACCCTCATAAACAGTACAATTGTTAAAAATAGCACATAAAACATCACATGCAGGAGGGTGGGGTGGTGGGACATGCATTGTTCAACACTACTTCAGGGCAACTACATAACCAGGCAGATTAGTGGCTGTGCGCCAAGTGGGGGTGGGGGAGGGAGACAAGTGGGGGTGGGGGAGAGTGAGGGCACAGGGAAGGAGGCAAGAAAGCCAAACAGCCCCAGTTTCCCCCCCTCCCCCCCAAGTCTCATTCTCTCTCACACACTGACACAGTCAGTCACTATTCTCACTCACTCATTCACTCACTTTCTCGCTCACTCAATCACTGTCACTCACCACTATCACTCACTCATCACTCTCACTTACCACAGATCACAAACATCAAAAATAAATTAACACCGATACTCAGTTTTTTTTATCAAGGCGAAGATGCACTTGAAAGGTTGGTGATGACTGGCTGAATGTAACATTGTTTCATGATCTCTTTATTATTAATTGACAACATATATATGAGGGGGAAATTTGAGTTAGTAAATGTTATTTGGACATGTTGCATTCAGCCAGTTATCACCAACCTGTCAAGTGCATCTTTGCCTCAATAAAAAAAACAGAGTACATGTATAGATGCAATGCCCTGAGGTCACTTACCCATACAACATTTGGACACAACAAAGAAACCACCACCACAATATACAAACAATGTACATTCAGTGATGAAAATGATTTCAGTTATATCGGCATATGCTCCACAGGTAGGATTGGATGACGCAGAGAAGGATAGATTTTGGGATGATTTAATACGTGTAGTAAGTGGTATGGGTGATGATGAGGTAGTGGTTCTGGGAGGGGATTTAAATGGTCATGTGGGTGAAGGAGCACAAGGTTATGAAGGAGTCCATGGAGGATGTGCATATGGTGTGAGGAATGCGGAAGGGGAAAGAATACTCGAGTTTGAGGAGGCTATGGACATGATTGTGTGCAACAAACATTTTAGGAAAAGAATGAGCCGGTTCATTATGTACGAGTCCGGGGGAAATAATAGTCAGATAGATTATTTTCTGGTCAGGAGGGTTGATAGGAGATTAGTGAGGGATGTTAAAGTTATAGGAAGCGAGGAGTGTGTGCAGCAGCACAAACTGTTGATTTGTGACATGGTGCTTAAGGAACGAGTGATGAGAAGGAGGACATATGTACCTAGGAGGAAAATATGGAAGCTGGGAAACCAATCAGTAAGGGATGCCTTTTATGGTGAGATGAGGAGAGTGGTGGCTGAACAGGAAGCCATTGGTAGAGGCGTTAATGAACAGTATAGAGCCCTTAAGAACAACCTCTTGAGAGTTACCAATGCAATATGCAGTTGGACAAGAGGCCCACCAAGACATAAAGTAACTTGGTGGTGAGATGAGGGTGTAGAAGCTGCAGTTAAGGAGAAAAGAAGGCTTTTCTGGGAATGGAAGAAGGGTGGTAACAGGGAGACGTACTTGGCTGCCAAGCGCAGGGCTAGAAGAGAGATATACAGGGCGAAGTCTGAGTCACAGAGACTTTTACTTGATAATCTAAATCATGGAGAAAGGAAAAATATGATTTTTAGGATGGCATATCAGGTGAAGAGGGATAATTGGGACATTGTAGGTGAGCAGTGTGTGAAGAATGATGATGGAAGGGTAGTGGTGAACAGTGAGGATATTAAAGATGCATGGAGAGAGCATTATAGCCGGTTGTTGAATGAGGAGTTTGATTGGGATAGAGAAGGTTTGGAGCCAGCTGATCCAGTGTTTGGCCCTTGGCCTTTGATTGGCACTGCTACTGTGAGTGAGGCAATAGGCAGGATGCGGGTGGGGAAGGCGGCAGGTGTGTCTGGGTTGACTGCCGAAATGTTGAAGGCCTCAGGAGATACTGGGGTGAGGTTAGTCACTGACCTGATAAATATGATTATATATGAGTGTGTTGTCCCAGATGATTGGCTGAAGAGTATAATTGTAAATGTGTACAAAGGGAAGGGTGATGCCCTGGAAAGGGAAAATTACAGAGGTATAAAACTCTTAGATCAGATAATGAAAGTAATGGAGAGAGTTCTAGAAGGTATGATTAGAGAAAGAGTGAATATCGATGAGATGCAGTTTGGGTTTATGCCAGGCATTGGGACCACTGATGCCATATTCATTGTTTGACAGCTTCAGGAAAAATGTATTGGAAAGAAAAGGGAATTGTATTTTGTTTTTGTTGATTTGGAAAAGGCCTTTGACAGAGTCCCTAGAGACGTGATGAAGTGGGCAATGAGAAAGCTAGGGTTGGAAGAGTGGATGGTTAGGGTCGTTATGGCCATGTACGTGGGTGCTCGCACCCAGGTAAGAGTGAATGGAGTTTTGAGTGATGAGTTTTCCGTGAATGTTGGTGTGCATCAGGGGGTCAGTTTTGAGTCCCTTGTTGTTTATCATGGTGCTTGAAGCCCTCTCACGTGACTTCAGAGATGGACTCCCAAGGGAGATGTTGTATTCTGATGATTTGGTGTTGATTGCAGAGAATGAAAAGGAGGCTGAGGAAAGATTTAAGAAGTGGAGAGATGGTATGGGGTACAAGGGTTTAAGGGTAAATGCAGATAAAACAAAAGTGATGATATCTAGGGTTGGTGGCAGTACAATCAGAGGAGAGGGAGAGTGGCCATGTGCAGTTTGCCACAAGGGTGTGGAAAGTAATTCCATCTTGTGTAGTGTCTGTGATAAATGGGTGCACGAGAGATGTAGTGGTATTAGAGGTAGACTGCGAGATGATGCTGATTTCATGTGTGTGGTGTGTCGGGGAGAGCAGGTGGAGATTGTTAGGCATGAGAGGACTGAACTTGCAGGTGAGTCTCTTGAGTGTGTGGAGGAGTTTTGTTATTTGGGAGACATGTTATGTGCCGGAGGTGGGGCTGGAGTTAGCTCGGTTGCTAGGGTGAGAAGTGGTTGGAGGAAGTTCAGGGAGCTATAGCCTCTCCTGACATTGAGAGGACTCTCCTTATGTGCTGAGGGGTCTTTGTATGCAGCATGTGTTAGGAGTGTGATGCTGTATGGTAGTGAGACCTGGGCTGTAAAGGAAGAGGATATTCGCAGGTTTAAACGTACAGAAATGACAATGATTAGGTGGATGTGCAGTGTGTCTCTGCGTGCAAGGCCTGGGGGGGCTGGGTTTACGATGGAAGAGTTGAGAGGTAGGATAGGACTGGAGTTAATTGGTGTTGTGATGAGGAGAGGTAGGTTGAGGTGGTTTGGACATGTGGAGAGGATTGGGGATGATAATTGGGTACAGAGGGTGAGAGGTGTTAATACTGGGGGAGGGGTAGGCCGAGAAAGACGTGGGACAAGGTCATTAAGTGTGACTTAAGGGTTAAGGGACTGAACAGGGAGGCTGCCAGGGATCGAGCAGCGTGGAGAGTCGCCATTAGGTGACCAAGGCCGACGCATGCAAGCATGTTGGAGCCTTCAAAAACGAAACAAAACAAAACGATGAATTATGCAAGCCCTGCTTGGGCTCCTAACCTCACTAAAACATGCTATAACACTCTTCAGACCATACAAAACAAGGCCCTAAAAATAATCACAGGCTGCACAGCTACTACACCTGCAGACCACCTACACCAAGAAACCAAAGTCCTCAAAGTCAAGGATCATCTAGACATGAGAGGCACCCAAATTTTTGCTGCAGCCTCTACAAACCCACAACATCCACTACACTACATGGCAGCACATCCACACACACACACCAAGGAACATCAAAACAACACCCAGCACACGATATCATACACAAATACTGTCATCTCTTCCCCCACAACCGCCTCAGACCAGCTTCCAGAAGCATATCCATACTCAGATCACTCACCGCTCCATTCAGTCACTTAAAGACAACACAGCTGCTTGCACGGCCCCCTGATATCCATCCTTCTGAATCCTATCTACCTCATGAGGACAGGGTCCACCTGGCCAGGCTGAGATGTGGGCATCATCCAACCCTGTTAAGTTATCAGAAGAGGGTGGATGACTCCGTCGCTGATGCCTGTCCAGGATGTAACACAGCACCCCATACAATTAAGCTTATCATGGAAGACTGCACTGCACACAATCACCTACGCCAACGACACAACATACACTCCTTGAGAGCTCTGTGGGAAAGCCCGGTCTTGGCCGTGGCCTTCCTTAGGGATTAGGAGATGTTCGGCCAGACTGCCTAGGGAACAACTACTACTGCACATGGGACAGTACGAGCTTGACTCATTCCTGTTAAGAAAGAATTAGGTAAGAACAATTAGGTGAGAACACACACACACACACACACACACACACACACACACACACACACACATACACAGTCTCCATCAAAGAGAGTGGCCACGTGTGGTTTGCCTCAAGAACGTGGGAAATAATTCCATCTTGTGTCGGGGAGCATGTGGAGATTGTCAGGCATGAAAAGATTGATCTTGCTGGTGAGTCTCTTGAGTGTGTGGAAGTTTTATTTGGAAGAAATATTATATGCTGGAGGTGGGGCTATAGTGAGGAATAGTTGGAAGAAGTTCAGGAAGCTGATGCCTCTTGTGACACTGAGAGGGCTCTCCCTCCATACTAAGGGGTCTTTGGGCCGTAGTCTTAAACTGTGGGAAGGTGTTCACCTTGCCCTATCCATATCTTTTGGTAGTCTTAAAAGTATAGTGTTCCCTTGGGAACAGGAAAGGCTGAGGTAATCCTCTCCCGTTCCCAAGCAAACGCTATCCTTTAAAGACTACCAAGCATTAGCCCAATGCCAAGAAACTGTGCCAAAAAGCCAAACCAATAGTACAGTCATCTACCTCATGGTTTAGAATAAGGTATTCATTACACTAGTGTGTGCTACCTATGGAAAAAATGAATTGGAAAGAAGGGTATTTCTTCTCAAAGTGCTTCCAAAGTCCAAAGTTGTAAGACAGTGAGGGGAAAATGGGTAAGTATTGCGTCCTTCACCTCCCACACGCAAACTGGACAAAGTGCAATGCTGTTATGCCCGGAAAACCATATATGTGAGCCACATGTACCGGGTGATGACTCATACCCATAGCTGTGAGTAGGGAAAGTGGGGGAGATTGGTTACTAAATGGAAAATTCCACGGCGAGAGATTGGGGAGTGTTACAAACACACCACTCTCCATGGGAAGTCAGTGTTACAAACACTGGCCAGAGTGCAGGCACCAAGACCGAAGTCTGGGCTGTGCTGTCCAAGTTGGACACATTCCGACACGTGCCGCAAGTAACCTTTATTCTTTATGTCCCTACTTATCAATGGGACCACCTACAAACCTAGGGATGCTTTCATTTGCAAGAAGAGGTGGTGAGTAATATGGTTTTTTAATTTGTTTCACTAACTTGTATCCTTTCCAAGATATTAAGGTTTGAAAACAAGCAATACAGTAATCTTTGTAATAACCAGACTCCCAGTTCCTGGACTCCCTAATGTCTGGACATTTTCTTTCCGGGCCTTGAGAACCCCCAAATGGCCAAAAAACGTAAAAAAGCAGAAAAAAATCTGACATTTTCTTCAACCGTATTTTGAACTTGGCGCGGCATCGAACAGCTGTGTTTACCACGTAGTATGGCGGCCCCGTTTCCTTCCCTCCCCAGTTACTGCCTAACTACCGTCAGGAGTAGGTGCTCATTGCAGTGGCTGCCACACATGCTCATTTTTGTGAATAAATAGTGAATAAACTACAATACCTCACCACTAGACCACATGGAAATTTACAGTGTTGTGCAGTGTTAAGAAATTAGAATTTAGAGTGCAAAGGATTAAGTGCAGCACAACACTGGAGACGGGTTAATCTTCGTAATGGGCACAGAGGTGTTGTAAGTACCCTGTACACTGCTAAATATTTTCCATACTCACCTCTAAATCCTCATTCTCTGGTTCCTTTTCATTTATTTCATACTTTGCATCCCTTATTTGTGTGAATAGGGTCTGAAATAGGTGCTGTTCATGTCTGGTAGGGAGTTGTCAACTGCTAAATATGTCCCGTACTTACCTCTGATACCTCATTTACTGGTTCCTTTTCGTTTATTTCATGCTTTGTGTCCCTTATTTGTGTGAATAGGGCCTTAAATAGGTGCTGTTCATGTCTGGTAGGAAGTTGTCAACTGCTAAATATGTCCCATACTCATCTCTAATTCCTCATTCTCTGGTTCTTTTTCATTTATTTCATGCTTTCTGTTCCTTATTTGTGTGAATAGGGTCTTAAATAGGTGCTGTTCATGTCTGGTAGGGAGTTACTCTGCCAGCTCCTAAATATTTTTCATATTCACCTTTAATTCCTCATTCTCTGGTTCCTTTACATTTATTTCATGCTTTCTGTCCCCTGTTTGTGTGAATAGAGTCTTAAATAGGTGCTTATGCATGTCTGGTAGGGAGTTATTTAGGTGGTTTTCTGAGTTAGGCTGGGTTAAGGTCCATAAGTATCTGTCCAGAAAGCTCAGGCACAATTTCCAGACAGACCCAATTTCCGGACATGCCCTTGGCTCTATTACATCAGATATTGGAGAGATTACTGTATTGGGAAAATTGCCCGTACAGAGAGGCTGGCGACGGTAAAAATCACCTGGCGCCCAAGGGCTAATAAAGTAAGTTTCAAAATTATTGAACCCATGAAGCTGATTAGCCAGTTTCCCCCACTTTACAGTTGCATTTAATAGGACAGTATGTATAAAAAGTTGCAATAACATCCATTAATTAATAATAAGGATTGCTTATAGTTGTTATAAATTGTGTAAGTGCCCATTATATGTCAGGGTTATAGATCTTTATATGTATAATTTAGTGTGGATTTTGTTATAAAAAAAGAGAGAGAGAGAGAGAGAGAGAGAGAGAGAGAGAGAGAGAGAGAGAGAGAGAGAGGCAACATAGAACTACCACTTCTTTGTATCCAGCAGGTCTTAGGTTTCTCTTTCATTGATAATCACTGTTTTCTTCATTACTGTGCATGCCACATTGGTGCCTTCAGTCACATTCTTTCATATTCAGTTACTGCTTTTTTCCATTCTTTCTTCATTTTCAAGGTACACTGCATTTTTAGTGTTATTCAGTTTCAAGCTTCCCTAAGACTACTACTAATAGTTTCGTTTCATTTTGTTTCGTTTTTGAAGGCTCCAGCATGCTTGCATACGTCGGCCTAGGTCACCTAATGGCAGCTCTCCATGC
>JAGKTI010027971.1:0-12658 GCA_018397915.1 Birgus latro | reverse complement strand
GAGAGAGAGAGAGAGAGAGAGAGAGAGAGAGAGAGAGAGAGAGGACGAGACTGAGTGAAATTAACTAGATATTATGACTGTTCAGAGAATAAACACAATGAGTTATCTGAAAGGAGCGTGTGGAGTTATGTGGAGAGGCAGACTGACAAATGAGAAAGTGAAGGAGCGTTGTGGTGTGGATGTGGATGTGATGGGAAGCGTCAGGAGAAATACAGTGACGTGGTTTGGCCATGTGGAGAGGATGGAGAGCGAGAAACTAACAAGGAGAGAGCATGCAAGCGAAGTGGAGGGAGGGGGAGGCCGAGGAAGAGATGGAGGGATGGAGTGGAGAAGTATATGAGAGAGGGGTGTGTGAGCTCGGAGCAGGGCAGTGAAATGGCGTTGGGCAGGGCAACATGGAGGCGATTTGTTTGTGGCCACCCCTTACGGGATTGAGGCGTCTGGCAATAGATAGACAGATTAATTAAAGTGGACATTAGCCAACTGCTGGGTATTCACTAACCTCGAACTGGTCTTTCGCTCCTTTGAAAATTCTTCTTGCTCCATGTCTCACCTAATCCCTCACTTATCACATTTTATATATGAAGAGAAGGACTAAAAGGACATACATACTCCTCACTTCGTACCAAAGGCGAACATCAGAGCCATTATCAACGTCCAACCATTTCGACAAGACTGAACAAATTGCCTTTGAATGACGGGGTTTGCAGGCAGGGGGAGAGATAGGAGGAAGAATATTTGGAGACCGTCAATGTTGCTCGGGTTGACCAAGTTACAGACCATTTGCATAAGTACTGCACGGCGGACAACATCCATTAAAACACTGTATATATTCTGATATAATATTATAAAATTATTTTCGCCTTTGTCTCTAACCATGTAATATTTACCTTTTTTATCTTTAACAATGATTAAGTTTTTCGAAGGGGATTGGAATCAGGACACAAAACCGGAGTCTGTCCATGCAGTATCTGGTAGTTTTCCTCTGCGCCGTATAATTATTTACTCAAGCAAATGGTCAATATGTAAACATGAAAACTGTGATGGTGCGAAGCTAAGAAACAGACAAGACAAACGTTGTGAGATATTGGTTACCATTATCATTATCTGCTTCAGCTGTATGTCCTTTAGTTTGGACAGGGAAAAAAAAAAGATGAAACTATAGGCACAAAGTCGAATGATCTGACTGGTGAAAACACAGATTCGGAACGGCTTAGGTTTTTAGTTAATTTAGGGCATGAATCGAATCTTGGTACTTGCAAATAAGTGTGAATAGAAAGGAACAGTTGACCGTTCATCTGCAGTCACGGTCAGATCCTAATATAATAAACTATTCGCATTTTCCATATATGAAACAATTAATGAATGACACAGTTCCGAACCTCCGCTCATATAAGTGATTAGAATAGGGAGCAGTTCTGACCGTAAGTATACATACCATCATGGATACGACTAAATCTATTACGACATATCAGATTGCTGCCACTTACATCCCCTAATGCTATATGGCCCATCTACTCACTTCATTATTCCAGTCAGTAGTTATAATCAGCCATGTTTTCTTCCCTCTTCCTCTTGCTTACACTCCCTTCCTGTCTCTCTCATTCCTCTTCCGATTTCCTTCCCTTTCTCTTCCATTACTCCTCCGGTTAACAATTCCCCTCCCTCTCTCTCCTTGCTCTTCCCCTTCCATCTTCCCCTTTCCTTTCCTTCTTTCTCCCACTCGTACTCTCGCTGACACTCCTCCACTCCCTTCTTGTTCCACTCCCCTTTTCTGTCACTCTTAACTCTTCCCCTTCTGTCACTCCTTCCTCTTCCCTCTTTCCCACCAGCTCACTCCCGTCCCCCCCTGCCACTGACTTGATAAGCTGCCTGGCGATGAGTGTGTTCATGAGGACAATCATGATGAAGGGCACGACCAGCGTTAGTAGCGTGTCGATCCAATTGATGACGTTCATGAGGCCACGGTAGTCCATCCTCAGGTTGCACTCAGTAATGGATACACCGTCCTGGGGGGGGATATATGAAAACATCTATTAATAGTGTCCGTCAAAAAAAAAAAGGAAAAAAAGAAAAAGAAAGAAAGAAAAAAAAGGCCTTATCTTGGCAACAACAGCAGACTTAGTTGATAATGTAGTACTAGTGACCATCGTGTAGTCACATTCAGCTTTCATTTCAGCTAAAACTCCGAATTGCAAGAGTTCCGAACTACAAGAAAACCCATTTTTCAAAACTGAACGTAATATAAGAAGCAATGATTGGTACCCAGTGACTCAAACAACAAACGCTGATGACGCTTGGGGAATATTTTAAGAATGAGAAACAAAGTCCTGAAAAAAATACAAAGCCAAAATGGTGGAATAGCGTTATCAAGAATTAACTTACAGCAAAGAAACTTGTGCATTTAAAATTACCTACCCAGAAAGAATGAAGATGACGAAAACGAATATCAGAATCTTCGTTGTAAAATTAAAATGTTTAGAAAGCAAACCAAAACAAAGCAGAAAAAATCGAAATGGATTACTGTAGGCACCAGTAAATAAAACACCTAATTTTTTTTTTGTTACATCAGAAGCGAAGGGAGAATATACGAATGAAGAAACAGAGATGGCTGAAATTCTTAACGCTTTCTATCCATACGTTATACTGTGAAAAATATTAGTTTCGCTTCCCTTGTCTTCCCTCGTAGGTGTAAATGAAAGTAGTAAAGTTAACCTTTAAATAAAACACAGTAAAATTGTTCAAGGACAATTTTGATAAAGAAAAGCTTCCTACTGTCATTGCCTATTAGAAGCCGAGCTATAAAGGGACCTTTGAGGTCAAGGTCAGTGATCTTGTGCGTGTCACCGTAGGTCATCACACTCTATAAGTCCATCAAGTTTGATGGCTCTAGCTCTGATCCTTCATGGAAAATTAGGTGACATCTGGAATATCCGAAAAAAAATTCCCAGTTTTTGACCCCGGGCAATCTCAGATAAAAATGACCTGATTTGGACTGTATTAAGCACTGTATTCTGGCCGAGTCCCTGTATATATCATAAAAATTTCACCCCTCTAACTTAAATGGTTCTTGAGCTCAGGGGTCACTTTTTCATCCGGATCCTGTCCGGATTCCGGTAGCGGACCAGGAGGGTATTTGGTCTGATGAAGCGACCAACAACTACTATAATGTGACAAAGAAAAAAACTGTAGCTCAAACGGTATGTGAATGACAGCGATTTGGATCTTCCCCAGAATAATAATAATAATTACTAGAATTACTGAAATTCCTGAAGCAATATTCAAAGAACTTTACGTTCCAGATGTCACCAAATTTTCCAGATTACAATGAAAAAAAAATGTACGTCAGGTATGCGGTACAGTCTGTGAAATATATTGCACTTTGATGGTAGGTCCAGAAATCGCCAAAAAGCATAAAAAAAATATTAATTCTGAATAAATATTTTTGTTATCACTGTACACCTAATATTAAAGGATTGTTGGTATGACTCAAAATATTTTTCGAATTTTGATCTATGACCTTGAGATCAGAGTCAAGGTCATTAATACTAAGCAAATCATGTTCACTTATGTCCTATTACATTTCCACTGACTTTGGTCAAAATCAGCCAAATGTCTTCCGTATACTTCAGGCATGAGGGGGTCAGTTTGATTTTCCTCAGTATCTCTAAAAGTATTTATTGGATTTCAGTATCAATATCCAGGTGGACTAGTATATGTTCACGATAACCTGCTGGGATACTTGCAATGCAATTGATTCAGTAGTTTTTGCTGCGCAGGAGAGAAAAATTTGGGAAAATAACATAGAGGGCGCTAGTGGCAGAAAAAAAAAAATGTCCCAAAAGAAGCCTGCAACCAAGATAAATCACTCCTGAAATTTTCAAGTCTTTAACTCGAACGCTCTTGGAATGCCAGCCTTCTAGATCTTCCCCTTCCCTCGTACAACATCAATAAGAACTTCACAGAATGGGGAGTTCTCAATAATAGTATTAATAGGCAAATAATAATAATAATAATAATAATAATAATAATAATAATAATAATAAATAATAATAATAATAATAATAATTAGAAGACTGTAATTGTCAGAGACCATTTCTGATCTCCACCTATACGAATATTGTTTTCGGGACAACATTCATTTTGTGTAATAACTCAAAGACTGTTCGTCAGACTGCCAGCAAAAAGGACAAAGCCCTGGCCACGGATCAGACATACTGTATATTCTAAGGACAAGAAATGCCTTATCTATGCTTTCGTTTTTCCCTGTATCGAAGAGCAGTTGAAAAGTGGGATGTCCAAAGTATTGCAGTGTCACACAAGACCGACCTTCAGATATTTTCCTTACAAATGTTTGGAAAATAGTTTTATGGCGAGATTTCTTTCCACGTTTTATTTTTAATCTATAATTAGTCTGGAGTAAAGTGAGGTGGAAAATTCATGATTTATGGACATTTCTCGACTCTGACCTTGAAAAAATAGGCGAATAGCACAGAAACGCTTCTTTTTAACAACTAAAAAAACCGATGGTCAAATTTTCACCAAAACGTATACAGACATGATCCAGGACGGGATAAATACTTCTAGGGGTATGAAGTGCCCCATTATACACTGTCTACTGTATATTGTATGAAGGAGGAATTGAAAACTGGGGTGTCTGACATATCGTAATGTCACGCATGAATCACCTTGAAATTCTATTCATACAAATGTTTGGAAACTAATTTTATCATGGGGTTTCCATCCATGGTCATGTATCTGTATTAGTTTTGGTGTAAAATGAGGTTGAATATTCATTTTTGGACCTGTGACCGTGAAAATGAGATCAAGGTCACTGGAATGGGTCAGTGCAATAGGGTTATAGTGATGTGATTCCTCAGCAGGTGTTATGGAAATTGGAGACAAAAAGTGACGGATTACTACTACCACTACTGCTATGGTACTACTACTACTACTACCACTACTACTACTGCTATGTTACTACTACTACTCTTACTACTACTACTACTACCACTACTACTACTATTACTACTACTACTAACTAGAACTCTGAAATTGCTGCAGGAGTATTCAAAGAACTCCACATTCCAGGTGAAAATACTTATGTTACAATTTTACACTTAATAATAGGGGTCTTTTGGTACGACTCAAATTTGTTTTTTGGATTTTGACCTGTGACCTTGAGATCAAGGTCACAGGTCATTCATACTATGCAAATCACGTTCGCTCCTGACCCATTGCATTTCCACCGAGTTTGGTCAAAATCAGCAAATATTTTCCGACTTAGCGCTTTCAGGCATCAGGCGGCCCTTTTTATTTCCCTTAGTACCTCAAAAAGTATTTGTTAGATCTCATTATCAGTACCCAGGTGCACTAATGTATGTTGACGGCTTGGTACTGAAACATTTGCAAAGCAGTCGATTCAGTAGTTTATTCTGTGCAGGATATCAAAAACTGGAAAAAAGAATAACAGAGGGCACTAGTGCATCGCTAGTACTATGAAAAAAAAAAAAAAGTGTCAAAGGAAGTCTGCAACCAAGACACATCACTCCAGAAAATTTCAAGTCTATCTCGAACGGTCTTGGAAATCCAGCCTTCTAGATCTTCTCCCTCTCTCCCCCCCCCCTCCTCCAAATATTTACAGTGTCAATAATATTTACAGTGTCAATAAGAACTTTGCAGAATGTGGAGTTCTTAATAATATTGACAAAACAAGAAAACTTTCCACAGGGATGAGGGAAATTTTAATAACGACAGCGATGTACTCACTGCAATCAACAAACTTAAGATAAACAAAACACTTGGGGCAGGTAAGATATCCCCCAAGATTAAAAGATGTAAACAATGAAAATACTGACGTCTTTAACTAAAATATTCTACTTATTATTGGGGATTGCCAATGCACTAACAAATGGATAAACTAAGCTTATATAATTCCGAGATTTAAAAACGGTACCAAATCCCCAAATGGAAAGCACCATGCAATGATTTTAATGCAAATAGTATGAAAGTTGTTGCAAGCCGAAACTAGAGAGAAATTTGTTCCACATCTACGACCTAATAATTTTATAACTCTATAGTTTTCCATTAAGCATTAGGTAAACTTTCCTATAAAAGGCTTGTTAAGAAACTAAAATCCATGGTGTCACTGGCAATGTAAAAATGTGGAAAGAAAACTGGTTACCGGACAGCAAGAGTTATACGAGTAAACGGCAAGGAATTAAACTGCATGAATTTTACAAGTGGAGTGACACAAGGTTCAGATTTGAGTCGCATTTTGTTTTCCATTTTCATAAGTGATGTTGGTGTAGTTCTTTTGTTATTGTAAAATGTCCACGTCTGCGATGATATAAATACTGGCAACAGAGAAGATACACCGAAAAAATAGACAGAGAATTTAGCGAGATCTCGATAAAATGTCAACTGAGCTCAAACGTGGGAAATGTATTTAAATATTAATTAACGCAAAGTCCTAAATATTGGGAGGAAACATGAAAAGGTTAACTATAGTACGAGTGGTGTTAAACTTGAATAAGTGAACCATGGAAAAGGTTTAGGAGTAATAGCAACAAATAATTTTAAACACGTCCATAGTGCACAATGGTTGTAAAAAATCCTAGCCAGCTGCTAGGAATCATTGGCAGAGCATTCGAATTCAGATGGGAGAAAATAATCCTTACCCTGCACACCTCATTAGTGCACAAAAATCCGTAGTACTGTGTGCAATGTGGTCACTGTATTATCAGCAATGGTTAAAGAGAAACTGGAGAGAGTGCAAAGAAGGGTAGGCTAATAAAAATGATACCCAGATTGATGAAACAAACTTTACGTGGAATGTTTGGAAGAATGAAATATGCTTAACTTGTCAAATCACAGGTTGTAAGGCCTTACTACAGGGAGAATCTTAAAGTAGGCTATACGAGACTTTTAAATGTCATGTTCATATAACAGCTGATAAGTAATTCAAAACCGATCCCTCAAACTGCACTAGAAGTAATGGCTATAAAATTGCTCATCAGCGTTCTTAATCAAATGAATATAAGATTTTTTTTTTACTTTAACAGAATTGCAAACATGTGAAAGAAATTACACAGAAATGTAGCAGAACGTGACACAGTAATAACATTTAAAGATGGTTTGGATATGTTTGGATATGTATCTAGCTTCTAATCCTCAGCTCACCACGTTCAGAGCTGAGTAACAAAAATAAAATGATTGATATTTCTTCCTCTTATCCAAATTAAGGAAATACACAAGAATGCAACGTCGCAAGCAGTTATTGGTATTTCTTTACGGTACAGATTTTGTTAGTGTAGAATATGATTTCCACCATTTTTTCCCATGAAATTTCGATAAGTTTTTCTTTAGTGCATGGTAGCCCTTCTCACATTTTCCTGACAGGCTCTGCTACAGGGCTGGCGGGTGGGGGAGGGGGGGGAACTTTCCTCTCTTCTACCCTTGTCTTTGAATCATAGACTAGTGGTTACTGCGTTATAGCCTATCCTTTAGCAAACAGCCTCGAAAGGACTGACAAGTCTGTTGTCATTTGCATTCCTTTATACTCCTTTGTATTTGTATAGTGCTGGAGAGAAAAACCCTTCACGCAGTGGCACCAATATATCAGCCCGTTGTTCAGACGTCCCTGCTCCTTTCCTGTTCACCAAAAGAAGGATGGTGGACTACAGGAGGATAACAGCTTCAACCTGTGGTCCACCGAGGGCATGTTTAGATGAGCCTTGAACCACAACAAAATCATTAAACCACGGTAGCCATTCCTCAGGTTGCACACACAGAGATAGATACAGATACACCAACGCAGCTGGATACAGATATGGCGTAACTTATACCCCATTTATATTTATGGTGACAAAACTGCGTCACACCTCCAGGTAGCACACTGAGCTGCAATTGGGTGACGAGAGTTTAAAATTGACGTCAAAAATACAGAAGAGACATAGCAGTACCTTCATGCTCCAATGTCAACCACCCACCTGTAGAGGGAGTTTGGAATCATGAGCTAAACTAAACTAAAGCGCACCTTAGAAGTAGAGTATTATGGCTGAATCTATCTTTTATACCTTGTCCCCGGTTTTCGTCCTTTTGCAGTTTACTTCATGTAGCTGTGTGACAGAAACAGGCAGTGCTGCGGTTCTAAATCCTCCCAAGCACTTTTTCGTGGCTAACATTACTCGTATATCATAGTGTTAATTTGTTGTAACAGCCCAGCTTTCAAGATGAAGAGACAGCGATTCTAGGCCAAATAAGTATAAAAGGACAATCGTAACGTGAGAGAGTGACAGCCGTGTTCCTAACCACAAAATCTCACAATAACCATAAACTGGCTTTTTTTTTTTTAATTGTACTCTTTACGACTGCCATTTAAGAAGCACAATAGGCTGACCTAGAATACATCTCGATAAATACCGTTCGCTCTGTTATGATGATGATGGCCTTGGAGCCCTAAGATGATCGGTCACAAGGAATATATCTGCGATTCTTACTGACTTGGGAATGAAGATAGAGGCTGTCACGCTTTTACGTACCAGCCTGTAAACAACGACGGGGATTTGCAGGAAGAACAAGGAGGCTGTCGAATTTACCTGTTCCCTTTTCTAACTTCATAAATATTACTTAGATGAAAATTATCGCATATTACAGCTGTTTTCTGCAAGGTCAGGGGTAGGAGTGCAAAATCTTCCCATGTCCAGTTCTTCTCGTAAAAATATATCGAAGCTATGGAGACTTTGCATACACAGTTTCAGTAAATGCTTTCTTTAGACCATTCCGAATATGTGTGTCAGAACCTAACGCGATATTGCTACGTGACTTTTTTTTTTTTTTTTCATCCACCAGACTCATAAAGGTTTTCAAATTTGATAATGTTACTCTTTGCCCCACTGCATCATAAACAAAAATCAAGTCAACAATTAATCAACGATCAGTCAATACACAAAAGAAGTCTCGAATCTACACAACAATATCCACAAAATCACAAACGTATCCACAAAATCACAAACGTTTCCACAAAAATCACAAACATATCCACAAAAATCACAAACATATCCACAAAATCACAAACATATCCACAAAATCACAAACGTATCCACAAAAATCACAAACGTATCTACAAAAATCACAAACGTATCCACAAAAACCACAAACGTATCCACAAACTGTTAACATATTTTGTATCACTAGGAAAATAAAACATCAAATATAAAATAAAACACCAAAATATCAGCAACTGTGTGCATTAAATATATGATTCTTAATGCAGTCATATGAGAATGCAGGCTTAGTACAACCGTGGAATAGATGTAAAAGTGGATGTCCAGTAGATACAAACATCAGATAATAATTCTGATATGTGAGCAATAAATGGGGTGGAAGAGACATATATATAAATCTGTCTATGGTACATTTAAGAAAATACCAAAGTGTTTATGCATCAAAAACTGTCACATGTAAAGTGTATTGACATATCAGCTGTTACTTTAGTCAGAGGCAGGCCAACAGGGTTAAGTACTGTATATAGATGTAAGCTGTATTTTGATATACGCATGCAGCACCTTGCACTGTGAATTCGCTTTTTAACATAACAACAGTTTATTTTCAATTGCAAATCTCAAGAGTCTGTTATAATGATGCACTAGCAAACTCTGAGGTATCGGAGCTCAAAGAAAATTGCTGGTTCACCCAATTCTTAATCAATCATTACGTTACAATTCAGTGTATCCCTATTTGACCCACGAACACCAACTATCAGATATAATACAAAAACGCATACGTCACCACTGCTGGAAATTACTTAAGCCATCGAAATAAAAGTGATTAAGTGAAGTGTGTTTATACTGGTAGGAAATGTATTACAAAATTCCACGTACTGATAATTTTACCTCCAGCACAGATAGACCCTCCTGCGTCGCGCTACATTATACGCCTATTAAAGACCATCGTTTTCACATAAATGGTGGGTGAAACTTTTAAGAAATATATTCAATGCACTTCTCTCGGAAAAATAGTAGTGAACGTGGAAAATCGCTACTTGTGTGTGTGTGTGTGTGTGTGTGTGTGTGTGTGTATGTGTGTGTGTGTGTGTGCTCTTACCTTACTTCCATGCCTAGGTGACCTTTTTGAACTGCGGACAGGTATTCTTGATTTAAAGCATTCACCTCCGCTCCTAAGATATCTAATGAGGAGGAATACGTGTTCGGCTGAAATTTTGCGTCATAGTTTTTTGCTGTTCATATGGAAGTAGCTGGATCATTATCATCTAATCTCTTAATACAGGCAAGCTTAGGTGTTCTTTACGTTAGGCGACCAGCGATTCATAGCTAGGAAATCAAAACTAATGCATCCCAAAGAAAGTCGAGCGTTATGGGCTAAGGCAAATCACGTCACTCCACTCTGGTCAAAATCATGGCGTCCAGCACCACCCAAACCATTCACTCTCGTTCCCGTCATTATATACCTTACTATCGCTATTTTTTTACACACACACACACGGACGGCTGTGTTTTATAATGACTAACGCAAAGTGATGTGCTTGGTTGAGTCAGCAGATGTCGTAAAGGCCAGTGAGTTTGCTGATAATGTTCACTGGAATGAAAATTTACCTGAAAGTTAGACTTATTTGTATCTATATAAATTGACACAAATTAATTACCAGTTTACCGCCGACAAAAATACGCTCATGCTGGGTGAGAGAGAGAGAGAGAGAGAGANACATTTTTCACATGATTCAGCATGACACCAAATCCCATCTCGGTGCTGTATGACGCTGTAAAAATGACACGGGAGTACATTATAACCCTGCAGGCCATATATCGCTCTATGGGCTACAATAATCCCTCACTGTGCCATGCAGGTGAGTGATAACCCCACCTGATCGTAGTGCACAAGTCGCAAGCCGTGACGAAGAGTGCACGGTAAGGCTAATGTCCTCTCTTACCCTATGTTGCACACTAACGCCCGCTGTGCACACTCACCTCATCGTAGTGCACAATGACGCCCGCTGTGACGAAGACATAGAGGTGCACTGTGACGCTGAAGGCTGCCAGTGATGTAATGATGGTCTTGGCTCGGTGCACGGTACACACGGTGGGCCGCTGGAGAGGGTACTGTACCGCAATGAACCGCTCGACCGTGAACGCCACCGTCAGCCACACACTCAGGGAACTTGATACCGAGCCTAGGTAGATCTCCAGCTGGTGAGGAAGGTTGTTATTATTATTATTATTATTATTATTATTATTATTATTATTATTATTATCATCATCATTACAACAACAACAACAACAACAACAACTACTACTACTACTACGGCTATGACTCTAAACAACTTTCATTAACAACATTTTCTTCTACAATTAATACTTTCCGAGATTTGAGTTTTCAGTACAGACAGGCACCCGCACAGATACATTTCGTACAAAAATAATGACCATCAACTTCGTCTACCTGGGTCAGTGGCTTAAAATGATACCTCTCAAGCAGAAAAAGAAATATCAGATTTACACCCCCCACGGCAGAGAGATATAAAAGTCTCCTACAAATATCTCTCAGTCTCAAAAATAAGCCTAAACGAACAGAGATTGGATTTTAATTTACAACTCCCAAGCAGAAGAAAAAGATGAAGAACGAGACTTTGCTTTATATCTTTGAAGCTGAGGAGAAGAAAAACTTAGATTTATGAAAAGAGGACTCAAATTTACACCTTTTAAGCGGAAGAATAAGAGGAAGATTTAATTTATACTTCTGAATTTAAGGAAGAACAGGAAGGATAACAAGAGGATTCAGATTTATAGATCCCAAGCTGAAGACGACTATGAAGAATAGTGTGCCTCACGCCTCTCAAGAAGAATAAAAACGACTGAATTATACCTCCAAAGCTAAATAAGAACACAAAGAATTACACATCTCAAGCTGAAGAACAAGGATTTGATGCAACCCTCGTAAAGAGTTTGATAATGATTCTTGGTACCTTTGAAGCTGGAGCAGAAAAAAAGAAAAGAAAAAAAGCTTAGAATCAACCAACTAGCCACATGTTTATCATTCTGGCTCGCAAGCAGCTTTTGTTCAGTGCCAGGCATCCCGTACAACATGACCCACAGCAGTAAATATTACATAGAGGTCCCAAGTTCTACTACTGGGCGAAGAGGTACAAGAAAAAATCAGAGTGTTCCTGCAATACTTGACAGACACTAGGTTGATGAGAAAGAAAGACAGAACGAACGAAAGAAGGAGGAGGAGGAGGAGGAGGAGGAGGAGGAGGAGGAGGAGGAGGAGGAGGAGGAGGAGGAGGAGGAGGAGGAGGAGGAGAAGGAGGAGGAGGAGGAGGAGGATTAGATTTACACCTTTTCACTGCACGAGCCATTAGTGCAGACATTCAGGTTAAAATCACAATCTTCCCTCAAAGTAACAAGCTAAGGCGGATACAGGAAAGAATTGCGACAGTTTTGGTGATGGTGGTGGTTTGGATGGGTGTGGTGGTGGGGTAAGGATGGTTGTGGTGGTTTTTGAAGGGATATGGGGCTACTGTGGAGGTGGATTCAGTGGGGGTTGTGGTGGAGTTACGATGGCGGTATTGGGTTGGTGGTTGTGGTGGATGTGGCGTGAGTTGAGGTTTTAGTGAGGATGGATGGTAATACACTCAAGC
>JAGKTI010027970.1:0-13095 GCA_018397915.1 Birgus latro | reverse complement strand
ATTCATCAGACATCACACAGCTAACACTGTTTGGTGACAACTGTCCCTAATCCAGGTCCAAAACTTGCCTACAACAGGCTCATAACCTAATCCTGGCTGGGTTACAGTAATGCATACTGTCAATGTAAACCACTATATACTGAATATCGGACATACGACATGGTAAAATCAAGACAGCTCGCATTTTAACACAACCCATCGAGATAACATGCCAACAAGTAGTTTAATGTAGCCAACAAATTACGGTAGCACAGGCTTAATATTTTCACTTTTACAACTGTTGATATATTTAGTACAATGTACAGATCACATTTATCTTGACTAGAAAACACTGCAAAATGAACCCAGACACACAAAACATAATTTTCACTGTCACACCTCTTGAAACAATATCCAGTCACTAGCACATGACAATGCATGGATCATACTAACCATAATTATGGAACAATACTAAATTATAATAAATTTATGATGGGAAGCAATGCCCAATACGATTCACTATTCCATTTTCTTGGTTCTTGTGTTGCAAGGTCTTTCAATTCTGAGGAATTCCTACCAGCCCTTCCAGTGGTGAAGCTGATCACAGCTTCAGATGAAGACACAGAGACAGTGCAGGACTTGGTAATGAAGTGATTGACTCACGCACATCCTACCCATGAATATTGGGCAAGAAAAGTTGACGATTCATGGTGCATATGGAGTAGAACCTGAGAGAGTGTATGATGAATTAGTATACAATTTCTTCCTGGACTCCACACCATTGACAGTAAGGGTATGTGGCCAGCCACAATTGGTGGAGATGAGATGCCAGGCCTACATGTCCAATACAAAAATGTGTTTAGGCCACACTTAGGATACAGGACGACAATCAAGTCCAAGGGTGCCAAGCTGACTCTGAGTGGTAAGATTCCAATGCAGTGCCAAGAAGACCAGCTCCCAGATCAGCATCCCAAGCTGCCAACAAGCTCTGGTCAAAAGTCAATGATGCATGTTCTCAATGAATGTAAAGGGTCTTCATGTGGTGAAACCAAGGCCATCAGTGCTGACTTGTCAACAATCTCACTGCCCAGTATCCCAACATGGGAAGGCACCCATTGCAGGCAAATAGTCAACTCCCATGGATGAAGCACTCCAGCTGAGATTCGATGCTATTGCATTTTCTGTCCTTGATGAAATATGTTTTTCACGTCAAAATCACCATTAATATATCACAATCCTGGGATGGAAAAGAAATTATCACTAGCACCGATTCATAACAGATTTAGGGCAATGCATTAGCCAGAAGCCACACCATTACAAATACACAAATTATTTCCACTAACCATCCATCCATCATTACACTGCCCCATAAGGAGTGTAGCAGCCCAGGGCAAGACAAGTTGGTCCTGACATTTAAGATGAGAGTGACCAGCCTCACTCATCCTTGAGTGGCATTACATGAACAATAAACCCCAACCACCCCTTGGATATAAACCTTCACTGGCTCAATCCAATTGGAGAGCCGTAATTACCCACTAAAACACCAGGCGCCAAAATTTAGCTATATCGTTACCACCCAGCGTAGTAAATGATCTCCTTGTGTACAGGAAACCATTTAGCTTGTCACTCAGCGTAGAGTCACCCACAGGCAGAAGGAAGAGGAAAGAATGAAGGAATGAAGACAGAAGAGGGAGCATAAAGTCACCCGAAGGCAGAAGGATGAGGAAAGAATGAAGGAAAGAAAGGCAGAAGAGGATGGAAGGAAAGAAGGATGCAGGAGAGGAAAAGGCAAATATCCGAAAGCAGCACTACATTGAGTGAGTGGATGGTGAGCACCCTCACCTACCACAGACAAGTCTACAATAAACTAATTCTAGAACCATTAAAAGTTTCCACACTGCTCCATTAAGATCTTCCACCCTGCGTATATTTAGCTTCTAAGGTTATTCAACTAGATTCTACTCTCATGGCCTAGTGGATGAGTTTTGTTATTTCAGGGACATGTTATGTGCTAGAGGTAGGGCTGGAGCTAGATCTTAGCTATGGCAAGGGGTGGCTGGAGGAAGTTCATGGAGCTGTTGCCTCTCCTGACACTGAGAGGACTCCCCCTCCATTCCAAGAGATCTTTGTATCCAGCAAGTGCTAAGTGTATTGCTGTATAGTAATGAGATGTGGGCAGTAAAGGAAGAGGATGTTTGTAGGCTCAGTGATTAGATGAATGTGAAGTGCATCCTTGAATGCGAGGCCACAGGGGGGCTAGGTTTACAACTGAAGAGTTGAGTGGAAGGATCGGACTGGGGTGTATAGTATTGGTACTGTGATGGGAAGGGGCAGATGGAGATGTTTGGGCATGTGGAGAGGATGAAGGATGACGATTGGGTCCGGAAAGTGATAAGTGTGAACATCAGGGGAAACGCTGCAGGAGGTAGGTCGAGAAAGACCTGGAATGAGGTCATAAATCATGACCTCAGGGATATGGGCCTAAACAGAGAGGCCACCGGAGATCAAGTAATGTGGAGAGCTATCATTAGTTGACCAAGGCCAACACATCCAAGCACATTGGAGCCTATATAAATGATACCATACGAACATGTTGTTGAGAGGATGGAGGACAACAATTCGTTGTGGAAAATGAGAAGTGTGAATATCGGGGTAAGGCAAAATGAAGCAGACAGAAAAAGACCTGGGACAAGGCCATACACTGTGTCCTCAGAGATAAAGGACTGGATTGGGAGGCTGCCAGAGACTGAGGAGAGCACAGAGCCACCATTAAGTGACCAAGGCCAATGCATGCAAGCATGTTGGAGCCTTTACATGCAATACTACAATATGACACTCAAAGTTTTAATTCCCACACATTCAATATATCATCCTCTCACTTCCAAATTTCATCTCCATACATCCAAAGTACAATCCAGACATTTCACTTCATTCCTTCACACATCTAAAAGCTTCATCCATACACATCAGAACTGCATCCGTCCATGTCTGAAACTTGCATTCTTAAACAGCAATTTTCATCAAAACACATTCTCCTAACCAAACATTTCTGTCAAAATGAATCCTTAAATATTACTCTCTCCCAGCCATACCCATCCATTCCACCATCCTTCCTAAATTGACCTTTCCTGATCTCTCTTCATACCATTAATAACTTCACTTACTGATCTGAGCCACTGCCTCTTCTAACCATACGCACCTTATTCCCCTCTCCTATTCAAGCAGCCAGTTCCTCTCACCAGACTCAATTCATTCAATCAACCCTTCCTATCCTCTCATCCAAATGATCCTTACCAAAATCCTCTCAACCAATCATCCATACCTTCCAATCAATCACCTAGCACATTCTTTCTTTATCCTATGAGACCTAACAGCAAACTTGTTAAGGAAACCCTACTTTGGGGTAAACCCCAAGTAAGTGGGGGAAACAACTGGGACACTACTGCAGGATAAACCCAAAGTAGGTGGGAAGAACAACTGAAGATAATAGTTCAGTTTGGACCACAGCAGGAAAGGGGAGTGAACAACCCAGGGGGTTTCCACCTCGCAGGTTCCACGGGGTAAGAGTTGCACCTTTCCCATTTATCCCTTAATGGTTACATAGTACTCAGACAACCCCTTCCTCTCAAGCGGACAATCGAGAACCCACTCCCACCTACTGATTCCCAACCTGAAAACTATCAACCTACAGCGGCACCACCCAAACCCAACCTGCTCCCTTCTTTCCCTCAACTGATGAGGGGCAATCCTCATCTGAAATCTTTCAGCTCTATATTTCTCTCCTAACCAGTAGTTATCCAATCCTCTCTTCTTACTAATAATACATTATCTTCTGACCATTTCTTGCAAACTAATATCACCCAATCTTCTACCGTCATTCTCGAATCAATCCAGCCACTTTTCCAGTCAATCTTCAAAGAACTCTTTCTTTGCCGATCTTCAGTGTTACTCCCTATTCAGTCCTTTCGCTTCTCAAATGTATCTTCCACAGGTTCCCCCTCCCTTCCAACCAATCCATCTAGTTCACAATCACTCTCCATCAAACCTTTCCCACTCCCACCTTTTAATGAGAATGAAATGCTATAAACTCACCTGTACCACCTAGAATATTGCCTGGTTAAACAGTAATATGTTCTTTTTTTTTTTTATTCCAATATTACAGTGCATTTTCCCTCATCAAAGTACAATCTAAGGTTTTGGCAATAAAGAGTAACATCATTATAATAAAAGTGTACTCCTCAGTTTTGGTATAAACACAGACATACACACACACACACACACACACACACACACACACACAATGAAAATGAGTGTTTAGGAAGGAGAGTGGAATGGGTGGGTCTGGTTCGGAGTGACAGAGTACAGTAATGTGGAAGGATTCATTTTGACAAATATTTGCTTAGAAGAATGTATTGTGATGAAAACTTATAGTTAAGAATGCAAGTTTCAAATGTGTTAGGGCGCAACTCTGATCTGAATGGATGAAACTTTTGGATGAGTGAAAGATTGAAGCTATACTGTATGTAGTGATAATACTTTGGATTCAGGGAGACAAAAGTTTGGATTCTTGGGGATGAAACTTTGGAAGTGAGAGAATGATACTTTAAATGTGTGGGAATTAACAATTTGAACGACATATTGTAGTACTGTATGTAAAGGTTCCACCATGCTTGCATGCATTGGCTTTGGTCACTTAATGGTGGCTATACACTTTCCTAAATCTCTGGCTGCCTCCCCATCCAGTCCTTTATCCCTGAGGTCACACTCTATGACTTTGTCCCAGGTCTTTTTGGTCTGTCTCTCACAACCCTACTGCTGACATTCAAACTTCTCACATTCTGCACCAAAGTGTTGTCCTCCATCCTCTCAACATGTTCGTACTGTATCATATCATTTATAATGGCTCCAACATGTTTTCATGCACCAGCCTTGGCAACCTAATGGCACTTCTCCATCCTACCCAATCTCTGGCAGACTCCCTATTCAGTCGCTTATCCCTGAGGCCCCACTTTATTACCTTATCCCAAATCCTTTTCAGTATGCATCTAGCAGCCCTGCCCCAAAGGTTCATACTTCTCACCTTCCACACCCACATGTCATCCTCCATCCTCTCAACATACCCATACCATCTTAATCTATGCCTCCTCATCACAAAACCTATACATTCCAGTCTCATCCATCCTCGAAACCCTTCAGTCATAATCCCAGGCCCACCAGACCTCGCATTCAAGGACATACTATTGTAGGCACCCATCTAATCATTGTCATTTCTGTACATTTCAGCCTATGAACATCCTTTTCCTTCACCACCAAGGTCTTGCTACCATAACATGCCACAAACAACAATCCCTTAGCACAGAGGGAGAGCCCTCTTAATGTCAGGGAAATCAACAATTCCTTGACTTCCTCCAGCCACTCCTTACTCTCATCACAAAGCTAGCTCAAGCCCTACTTCCTGCACGTAACATGTCCCCCAAATAAGAAAACTCTGCCAAACACTGAAGACACTCTCAGGGAAAATCAATTCTTTCATGCCTGTTACAGTCTCTACATGTTCTCCCCGACACACCACACACATGAAATTAGCATTATTTTATTTTGCAGTCTATCTCTAATACCACTGCATTTCTTATGCACCCACTTATCGCAAACGCTGTACAAGATGAGTGTTACTTCCCACACCTTTGTGGAAACTGCTCCCTCTACTCCGACAGTACAGTACTGCCACCAACACTAGATATTTATTACATTTGTTTTATCTGGATTTACTCTCAAACCCCTGTCCCCCATTCCGTCTCTCCACTTCCTAAATCTTTCCTCCACTTCCCTTTCATTAGTTACAATCAATACCAAGTCATCAACACAAAACATCTCCCATGGAAGTTCATTTCTGAAGTCATGTGAGTGAGCTTCAAGCACAATGGCAAACAATAAAGAGCTCAAGACTGAACCCTGATGCATGTCAACATTCAAAGAAAACTCATCAATCACATCTCCATTCACTCATTCAGGAATGAGGGACTGAAGAGAAGCTGCAAGTTTTTTTTTTTTTGAATGAAGGAACCAAAGGTCAGGAGAATGCAAGATCATTCCCTCCAAGAAAAAACAAAAATACAATAAAAGAGGGCCAAATTCAAGATCTGATCATTTCGAGATGGCTGCACATACTGCATTTGAGGGACTGGAGACCTTAGGCAGTAGGATATACAGACTGAGGGAGACAGTTCGAGTTGGCCTGTTGCATACATGAAGGACTGGCAGTAATGGTTAACTCTTGCACTGGAGAGCTGGACAGGAAAGGGATGACAATTTGCTGCTAGACAGGTGCTATGCACCCACCATAGTGGTGGAGGGTTGCAAGCAGACAGTTCAGAGGAGCAGTGACAACTGAAGTAGCAATAAAAAAAGGGAAAAAGATGCAACGGTGCGGTGCAGAGACGGAGGTTGAAGGGAGCCAGTAAAAGGAGGTAAGTTAATACGACAAAAAGCCTTTGACTCCACCTTGTTGAGAAGAGATGTAAGTGGGGAGTCTCCCCACACAAGAGTTGTACTCTACACAGAGGAGAATAAAATCTGTGTATAAAGTCAACAACAGTGCAGGGGTAAAGAAGGCATGGAGTCAGTTTAGCACACCTAATTTCTTAGAAGCTGATTTTATAAGAAAGGAAATAAAATCTCTTCAAGATAAATCCCGTGAGAATGAGTACAGTATGTTTAAATATCCACTATCAGGTAACACAGCTCCACTATTAGGTAACAGGGATAAAGGACTGAATAGAGAGGTTGCTAGAGATTAAGCAGCACAGAGATCTACCATCAAGTACTCAAGGCATTTATAAATTAACAAAAACTGTATCACTACATTATAACATATAATGACACTAGCCCTTTGAGATTCTGACGACGCATTCACACATCATTTCAAATCCAACCTCAGAGATTCTGGTGATACATTCACAGGTCATTTTAAGATACTTTTGTAATATACTGTATTCATCATAAATCACGTTTAAGCATCGTAACTTGAACTTGCCATTTTGACTTTTATTTTCTTTGTTTTCCATTTTTTAACATACTCTGATAATGTACAACTATTCAGCTTTAAAATGACACCAAAACCAGCATTCTATTATGAAAAATACATTTACATAGACCGTTCCAAGAAAAAGATCGCTAAGCGAATATGAGGCCGAGAATCACACAAAATTGCATCTTGTCTACTGCTTTGCCATGCAGTAAAATGCATAAATAGCCATAAACTATATATGGCTGTAAAGGTAATTTATTGTAGTTTTGCATGGTTCAAATGAGATTTATATGTCTTTATTACTTTATTGTTGGCGACTATTTTTCCAAGGCAAGGTATAAAATATTTGGTTCTTGCCTAACTTCAACTCGACATTCTAACTTCTCAACCCTATGAGATTTCCGGGCTGCACACATTATGTCTGTGCTAGAGTCAGCCACTCTCAAGCTGACAGACATCTTCACGGCATGATTTTTTTCTTTGATCCCACTGGGTATATACACTTTTCATGCTAGAATGTTGTTTCTGGAGTCATTTTAAAGTTGAATAAGTGTACTTTATCACAGTATGTTCAAAAAAGGAGATAGAAGAAAATAAAATGTCTAATTGTCGAGTTGAAGTTAGGCGAAACCAAAAATTTTATATCTTAGAGTAGGAAAATATTCAGCAAAAAATAAACTAGTAAAGATATGTAAATCTGGTTTAAACCATGCAAAACTACAATTAGTTACCTTTACTGTGATATATATATATTATGGTAATTTTTTATTTTATTGCGTGGTAAAGCGAAACAAAAGAGATGCACAATTTTCTTTTAGTCTCGGCCGAATATTCGCTTCGCAATCTTTTTCTGTGATCGGTCAGTGCAAATACATATTTCATGATAGGATGCTGGTAGTGGTGTTATTTTGAAGCTGAATAGATGTATTTCATCGTAGTATGATCCAAAAAAGAAAACAAATAAAATAAAAAGTTAAAGTGATGAGATGAAGTTAGGCAAACACCAAAAATTTTATACCTTCCTGTAGAAAAATGTTTACCAAAAATAAATTGATAAAGAAACAAAGCCATGAGTCAGAACACCTGTGCAGTACCTCCCATGCATAGAGCAGCCATTTCGTGACGTCATGCTCGAGTCTCTTTGTCACGACACACAAACGCGATTCTATCTATCTATCTATTGCCAGACGCCTCAATCCTGAACGGGGTGGCCACAAACAAATCGCCTCCATGTCACTCCGTCCCCTGCCATTTCACTATCAAATATCAATATGTCAATATCAAATCACCCGGGTTTGTTAACCTCTTAAGCAGAAAGCCTGTGGTCTTGAGATACCCTAGCATCGATCAACTTTCAGTACCCCTGGGGATAGGGGGTTTTCAAGAATTCTCCCCCAGTATCCCTGCTTGTCGTAAGAGGTGACTAAAAGGGTTGGTGGTGGGTTAGTGCCCCACCCCGTAAAAACAACTAACTAAAAATACGAACAAACGCGATTAATGGTGAACATTTTACAAAAGTTTCTTAAAATGACGATTAAAAGTGTCATCGGAATCTCTGAGGTTGGATTTGAAATGACGATCAAAATCGTCATCGGAATCTCAAAGGGTTAACTTCTCTGTTTTCTTTGTTTGAAAATACTTTAATAAAGTCTAACTATTCAGCTTCAAAATGACCCCCAAGCAAGCATTCTGTCATGAAAAGTGTGCTTACACAGACAGATCACAGGAAAATATCCTGGCGCAAAGATGTCGGCCTGTGCGAGAGCGGTTGACTCTAGGACAGACGTAATTTGACCGGGGCTGACACCTGATAGGGTTAAGAGTATTTTGTACTTACAGGATGTTGAGCTGTATCTGGCATCTGGTAAGTGCATTCTTTCTGCTGACCAGCATGAACCACTGCTGCATCAACCGCACCTCAACGTTACTGCTATCTATCTATTGCCAGATGCCTCAATCCCGCATGGGGTGGCCACAAACAAATTGCCTCCATGTCGCTCTGTCCACCGCCATTTTACTGCTCTGCTCCCAGCTCACACACCCCTCTCTCATATACCTCTCCACTCCATCCCTCCATCTCATCCTCAGCCTCCCCCCTCCCTCTCCCCCCCTGCACTTCATTCACATACACTCTCCTCGTCAGTCTTTCACCTTCCATCCTCTCCACATATACAAACCATCTTAACGTGTTTCTCGTAACACTTGTTATCACGTCCACATCCACACAACAATGCTCCTTCACTTCCTCATTTGTTAGTCTGTCTCTCCATGTGACTCCACATGCTCCGCTCAAATAACTCATTTCCACTGCTCTCACCCTTGACTTCTGTCCCTCCAAGAGGGTCCAAGCTTCACTTCCATATGTTACAGTTGGAATCACAATACTGTCATGTAGCAACTTTTTCACTTCCATGCTCAATTCCCTTTTTCTTATCACTGCTTTCAACGAACCAGCAACCTTCCTTCACTACTGCAACTTTTCAAGCACTTCACCCTCCAGACTTCCATCCTTACTCATCACACTACCACAGTACTTAAATGGACTCACATATCCTCCCAAGCCAATCTCACTGTACATTCACTGACTTCACTTCTCTCGAAGACCGTCACTTTACACTTCGCTATATTCACCTTTAGATTCCACTTCTTACACACTCTCCCAAACTCATCTATCAAGCCTTGCAGCTCCCCTTCGTCTTCACTCAACAACACAGTATCATCTGCAAATAGCAGTACAGGGAGTTTCCAAACACTGCCCTCTCTCACAAGGGCCACTCCAACATCCACTGACCAACGTTGTACCTCTTTTATAACCCCATCCATATACAGATTGAACAATCCTGGAGACATGACACATCCTTTTTTCTATCCAACCTTCAAACAGAAAAATTCACTCAGTATGCCCTCCACATGCACTGAGGCTTTAGCACCCTCATACATACTCTTCACTGCCTTTAGCAACTTCCAATCTACTCCATATATTCTTAATACTTTCCACAATCCTTGTCTATCTACCCTGTCACATGCAATCTCCAAATAAATGAAGGCTAAATACAACTTCTTTCCCTCCTCTAGAAACTCTTCCACTAAAGATCTAAAAATGAATATCAGGTCTACACAACCTCTTCCCTTCCTAAAACCTCCCTGCTCATCTCCAACTAATTCCTCTGTTATTTCCCTAACTCTGTCAATAAGTATCCTACCATATACTTTTCCTATTACACTAAGAAGGCATATGCCCTTATGATTACCACACACTTCTTTTTCCCCTTTTCCTTTGTACAGGGGAATAATTATACCTGACTTCCATTCCTCCAGGTCTCTACCTTCCTCCCAGGCCAATCTGGACACCTTCCACATCCATTCTATTACTATCTCTCCCCCATGATTCAGCATTTCACCACACACTCCATCAATTCCTGGGGCTTTCCCAAGTTTAACTTTCATCATTGCTTCCACAACTTTCATCCTACTTATTCTTTCCTATCTTCTCACAACCCTTCTTCTCCCACCCATTCCCCAGCCACTTATACTTGCATTACTTTCATTCTCTATGTTCATCAATTCATTACAGTGTTCTCTCCACCTCTTCACTTTTTCTCCTTTCTCCACTAGTAATCTACCATTTTTATTTTTCACACCCCGACTAGCTTCACTGGCACCCTGTCAAACTCTCTTTACCTCTTTCCAGAACATTTTCTTATATTCCCTTCACTTTACACTCAGATTCCTTCTAAATTCCTCATCCACTCTCTTGTTACTCTCTCTTACTAATCTCTTCACCTCTCTCCTCCTCTCTACATATAACTCTCTCTTCCGTCTCTCAAGTTCTTCGACACCACTGTTCCTCATCCGCTCATTATGTGCTTTCCTCTTTTGTGCCACAGCCTCTCTCACCTCTTCAGTCCACCATGCTATTCCCTGAACCCACTTTCGCATGGGTGTCCAGAGGGGGGGGGGGGGCAATCAGGGGCAGTTGCCCCACCTTGGAATTCCAAAGAGTGTTTGGAACTTTCACGGATGTCACGTATATTTTCACACATGTATACATTAATGTATAATTTATTTTATTTTGCCCCCCCATTACAAAAAATCCTGAGGACACCCCTGCCCTTTCATCTTCTCTTCACCCCACACACCACCACACATGCAGCACAGATTTCTTCTCTGAATATCTTGCACACACCTTCCACATCCCACATCTGCTCCAATCTATATTTACACAATCGCTCATCCACTTCCCTTTTATATTCAGCCTTTATTCCATCCTCTTGTAACTTTTCTACCCTCCTTGTAAGAACTACTTCCTCCTCTCATTCCCTTCTTCTCTTCCTCCATTTTGTTTGGACCCTGATTCTGACCGCCACCAAGTGGTAGTCAGAAAGTCTACTCCCCCAACCTCTATATACTCTTGCATCCATTACACATCTTCTCATCCTTTCATACACACACACACATGGTCAATCATTGCCTTCCATTCATTCAGTTCACCATCCACCCTTCTCAACACTTGCCATGTATACCTATGGATCATTTTGTGCCTGAAGAAGGTATTAGCTATCACCAACCCCCTCCCGGCACAAATGTCCACTAAACCACTGCCATCATCGTCCATCTCTGCAGGCACACCCCACTCACCAACCACTCTATCCACCTTCACATTCCCTACTTATTCATTCATATCTCCAATCAGAAACACACCCTCATTCCTTTCAAACTTTTCCAAGCACGCTTCCACAATTGTCCAGAACTCTTCTCTCACTCTACTTACACGATCTTGTGTTGGTGCATACATGCACACAATCGCCAACATTTGAAGTCCAACCTTCACTCATTCCCACACAATCATTGACCCAACTGATCCATACTCTCTTATATTCTCCTTCCAACTGTTACTCACAGCAATACACACTCCTTCCTTTGCCCTCTCATTCTCACCCACTCCAGTGCATATACCCCATCCACACTCCCATTCTCTCACACTCTCACCCCACCATTTAGTTTAAGTTAGTCAAAATTTATCCACTTTCACACCCTCAACCACCTGTACAATCTCTCTCTCTCTTTCACCCATCATTCATACCCCTTACATTCCAGGATGTATTCCGTCACGAGTCCTTTGTCCGGTCCTTTGTCGTCAACTTTTGGTCAGTCCTTGTCCGAGGCTTCTTGTTCGTATTTTTAGTTAGTTGTTTTACAGGGTGGGGCACTAGCCACCACCAACCCTTTTAGTCGCCTCTTACGACAAGCAGGGATACTGGGGGAGAATTCTTGAAAACCCCCTACCCCCAGGGGGATATCTTGCACACACCTTCCACATCCCCCATCTGCTCCAATCTATATTTACCCAATCGCTCCTCCACTTCCCTTTTATATTCAGCCTTCATTCCATCCTCTCGTAACTTTTCTACCCTCCTTGTAAGAACTACTTCCTCCTGTCTTTCCCTTCTTCTCTTCCTCCATTTTGGACCATTCCTGTATGAGACAGCCCTGGGATGTATTCAATAAGGATGGTGGATGTTAGTGTCAAAGTGGTGACATGCAGAGATGTATTGATACAATGCAGTATTCAAGACAGAGATGCTAATTCTAGACCAATTTAAGATGAAAACAGTATAGAGCAATGGCCCTAAAGCCAAATGAAAATTGCAGCAACACTCACCCTAATATTGCCTTGACAATCTGCCTCCAGCTGCTTGGCAACACGGACTGGGGTTGCGCACAGGCATCAAAACCTTCCTAGTGTGTGGAAAGATTAAAATAAAGTTACCTATTCATGGTTTATTCAAATGATTAAAATGAAGAGTTATCTATCCATAGTTTACGCAAAGGATAATAATGAAGTTTTCTATTCATGGTTTAGTAAAGGGATTTAAATGTACAGTAATCTATGCATGTAATACTCAAAAAATTAAAATAGTTATTTATCCATGGTTTCGTCAAAGGATAAAAATGAAGAGTTATTTATCCATGTTATCATCTTAACATTAAACCATTATACAATATATTGAAAAGTTTGTTGGGTTCTCAAAGTCATATTGTTGGATTTTGAAAGTAAGTGGTCACTGTCCCATTATTTATTGTAATAC
>JAGKTI010027969.1:0-13095 GCA_018397915.1 Birgus latro | reverse complement strand
ACCCTTTCGAGCACTTCACCCTCCAGACTACCATCCTTACTCATCACACTGCCCAAGTACTTAAATTCACTCACATTCTCACAAACTTCTTTCATATAAATGGTATTGCAGAATCAAAGAATGTGGCAAATCAGCTTTATGGGCAGGAATGGATCGTTAATATGCAAGTTTTCTTAAATTTCCAGTTGATTTAACAGGGGATTATTTAAAAGCAGCTAATAACAAGGAATTAGTGTCTATGGCTATGACATTGGGCAGTAACAGTAGACAGATAGACACAGAATAGTAAACAGGATTTTGTTTGGTAAACTGGGTTTGTTAAATTGGAGTTTAAATGTCCTTTTCTGATTTTTAATTGCATTTTCTGACCGTTTCCTGTTAATATCGTTTCCCTGATGATTTTCCATACATGTAAAAAAAAAAAAAAGGATAATGGGGCATATATTTTCTAATGAACATTACATATGTGTAGGTTAGGCTAACCTGCATTAATTAAATGAGGTAAGGTTAGATCAGGGTATTCCGTGGTATTAAAATTTTCGTAGTAAAAGGGAAAAAAAAAAAAAAGCCATTATATTTTTTTCTGAAACACATATTGTGCTGAGGCCCTAACAGAAAAAAAAAGTTCATATTCCTACTGTGCACAGCTTTCACAGATGGGTAGGGTTCTGTATGTTTAATCCTATCACATGATATATTAAGGAAATAAAATAATATAGGGACAATCTGCAGGAGTTCCCATTAACAAATGAAAAATTTAAAACAGGGATTTTTCATACTTGTAAATTCATTTTCGACACCCAGATCCTGTGGAAATATCCTTTAAGTTGTTAAAGATTGCGCAATTCGCTCATGATACTCAAATATGGAAGATCACTGGCTAAATGAATCATAAGATCTACCAGCTTTCTGTGACAAGTGACCACAACAGTTCTCCATGCAGCAAGAAAAGCTAACCTGTTTTATGATATTTGCATGTAATTAAAATAATCCATGGCGCCTGTGGAAACATCTGTGTATATATATTCAAGCCACGTACTGTACCTCCTATGAACCATAACATAGTTAACGATGTACAACATGACCCGCCCATTCTGAAATATTAAATGCCGCAGCAAGGAGTGTTACCAATGCTGCTAGACCGACCTGTTCTCAAGCTCTGCTAGAATATTGAATAGCAAAAGCCTCTAGCATATCGCAAAAACATGATATAATCTACGGAATACCGATAAATATGGAGAAATTTCAAGAATATAGGAAGATATCTTGCAACTAAACGATAATATAATTACTAAATGAAAGTAAAGCAAAAAACAATAGTGGCGCTAAATACAGTACTCTCATGGAAATAGGTATAAAAAGACCTGCAATCACATCATCATCACGCACAACAGACAACAGACAACACAACACACAAGAACACACAACACACAGAACAACACGCAACACACACAGCCCCCTCTCACGGTCACATCACACAACACTGACGGGCCCGCTTAATAGTATAAGGCCCGTGCATCCGCTATGCGGATGCGAATCTACAACAACAACATCATCATCATCACGGAAAGATTGGTAGAGCTTCATAGCATTATAGAAAAAAAAAAACCTACATCTCTTTGCATCTAGACGCAAAATTGACCCTAAATAACATAGAATATAACAGAGTAGAAAAATGATTAACTTTGGTAATACGGATCCCTGGCACCAAAACTCGAAATGGTCTTAGTAAATTCTGCATAAAACGGATTCATGCCTTGAGTATTGTTATTTCTATTAGATTAAATTACCAAAAAATAATCTTATCTTGTAGAATAAATTGTTTAGATATTCTATAAAGCATTATTTTGACTTTTTACTATGATTGTTTTACTTTTATTCGTCCTTTATCAGGTCTGACAAATCACTGGAACGAAGCGTCGAGGAGGCGAGGGTCTTGTCGAAGGTGTGTGGTCTTTATTTGTTTGTTCTTTTTCGTTCATGTCATATTTTACGTGAAATAGGCAGAATATGCCGTGTAATTGAAGACTCGAGATCGGTTGGAACATACAAAATAAAGTTTTTAAAGAGTAATTTTAAATGAAAACAGGTTAAATTTCTTTCGCTGGTAATTGTGTCGACAATGGCACGTCACTTCGTCGCTGGTTCTGTCAGATGTATTATATTTTACTAGTTATATTATATTTTCACTCGTGCTACCCTCAGACAGCATTGCCCACCCTTGTGAGTGATAGCAAATTGTGAGGAAGTTAAGGGCGGTTGTTGAACATTATATATGGCCTTGCCAGAATTTATAATTGGAGGTAGCATGAAAAAAAAAAAAATGTCTGGATTGAGGTGTTAGAGGTAAGGTAGACCTATAAATCTATATACAACGCTTAAATTATTAGAAAACAATAACACTGGATTATAGACATGAATTTGTATGGTTTGATATGTTTTGAGAAATTTGACCATTAGATCATTTGCAAATCACAAGTTCATAGTTTTTGACCTGCCATCCCCATTAATGAGGAATTGGGGGGATGATTTTCAAAGTTAGAATCGATCAGTATATTATAATCATGAGATAAATATATTTTGATCTTAAAGTCAGATACTGCGCAGTTAAAAAAATTGAAAACCATAATGTCTGACATGATGCAAATAAACATAAATGAATTACAAGCCATTTTTATACGTAACTTTTATTTTTTGTATCTTTCAAGAGGTATGGGACAACCATATTACTGGTATGCAGTTTTCACCACTTAAATATATATATTTTTTAAAGTTTTCAGGGTACTGTGGTAGTGATACTGATTTTTTTATTTTTTTCTTGGTACTCCTCATGGAGAGTTTTCTCCAATTTTTTTCTTTATTAAAGTCCTTATCTTTTCTTTTTTTGTTTCATTATTGAAGGCTCCAACATGCCTGTGTTCATTGGCCTTGGTCACTTAATGGCAGCTCTCTGTGCTGCTCGATCTCTCTCAGCTTCCCTATTGAGCCCCTTATTCCTGAGGTCACACTCAATGACCTCATTCCAGGTCTTTTTCGGTCCGCCTCTCACAGCCCTACCCATAATGATAACACTTCTCACTTTCTGCATCCAATTATCATCCCCCATCCTCTCCACATCCCCAAACCATCTCGATCTACCTCTCCTCATCACAGCATCAATATACTTCAGTCCCACTCTACCTCTCAACTCCTCAATTGTGAACCTAGCCCCCCTGGTCTCACACTCAGGGATGCACTGAACATCCATCTAATCACTGTCATTTTTGTATGTTTGAGCCTGTGATTATCCTCTTCCTGTACTGCTTAGGTCTCACTACCATACAGCATCGCACTCCTAACACATGCTGCATACAGAGATCCCAGAGCATGGAGAGAGAGCTCTCTCAGTGTCAGGAGAGGCAACAGATCCCAAAACTTCTTCCAACCACCCTTCACTCTAGCCATAGAGGTGGTGGCTCAATCGGTAGAGAGGTGGCCTGCAGTCCTACCAGACCCATGTTCAAATCCCCGCTGGGACAGGGAACAGTTTAAGGGTTTGAATTTAATAAAAAGCGGGTCTTCTGGTAGATCAGTAATCTACCAGAAGACCCGCCGACATGTCGTAAAAATACTCCCACTAATACCAATACACCAGTCCTGTATGAGACAGCCCTAGCATGTATTCAATATGGACGGTGGGTGTTCTCGCTGCAGTGGTGACATGTAGAGGTGTATGGTATGTTGGAAGACTGCTGGGCCTTGGGAGCAGGCTGTGAAGCCTATGCCCAGAGTTGGACTTATAAAACAAAAAAGTAAATAAAAAATAACTTCCAAATAAAACTGTTCCTTATTCTCAAGAGACTCACCAGAAAGTTCAGTCCTTTCATGCCTGACAATCTCCACATGATCTCCCTGACATACTGCACACATGAAATCACCAGTGTCTTGCAGTCTACCTCTAATACCACTACATCTCTCATGCAGCCACTTATCACAAACTGCACAATATGGAATTATTTCCCACACCCTTCTGGTAACTCACACATGGCTACTCTGTCTTCTTTGATGTTTTATTTTTTTCCAGAGTGTTTTCAAGTTTTATTGCTTGTCAAGGCAGTGCCACACTGGGCCAAAAGTGGCTAACATGTGAGCAGCTTTTGTGAGGTGAAATGGTTAGCAAAGTCAAGTAGCTGTCGCATGCGTGCATTTTTGCGAGTCGAAACGACTAGCAGTGCTGTCTGCCTTGGCACCTCATGATCATTTGTAAACAAACAAACACAGAGTACCCACTCCCATTTCCTCAGTTTCTGCATCCTCCTCTTGTACTTCAGCAACTCCAGATCCATAAGGCAGTTTACTAGAGGTTTCCTTGCTGCAGGATCTGTATCGAATACTGGTCACAGTCAGATTTCCACTTGTTTGGAAACAAAACAGACAGCTTCCACGGCTGGTCACCTGAGTGTCCGAATATTTATTTCATGTCAAGAAAAAAAAATAGAAATGAATAAAAACCAAAAGAATTAAATTATATTTACTTAATTTTAAATTTTCCTCCTGTGAATAATAGAAATTTTTTTTCACCAGTTACAAAATTAATATAGGCTTATTTGAGTTCTAATCGCACCAGTAAACTGTGAACAAAAATTGTTACGCATTTCTCCTTGCAAGTGAATCTCGCTCACTGTGGGTCAGTTTGGCTAGCGGCTCACAAAACTGGCTCGCACGTTAACCACTTTTGTCCCATTGTGATGCTGCCTTTATAATTTTCTATAAGTAGTGAATGGTGTTTAAATATCGGTCTTTGTTTACAGTCGCAGTAGTGCCAAAAACGGACAGCTGCCATCCTAAAACACAATTTTAGTACGGTACTGATTTGTTCTCATCAAAGTTGGTTTATCTAAACCTAACCCAAATTATCTTAACCTATTCTCATTTATTCTACCCTACCCATATCAGACCTAACCTAACCTTTTATAACTAACCTAATTTATCCTGACCTAACCATTCATAACTGACCTAATTTATCCTAACCCAACCTTTCATAACCAACCTAATTTATCCTAACCTAACCATTCATAACTAACCTAATGCAGTATATCCTAACCTAACCTTTCATAATTAACCTAATTTATTCTAACCTGAGCATATTTAATCTACTTTATCCTAACATGGAAAACGATTTCAGTGGGAAACAAACAACATTCTGAGAGAGAGATGGGGATGTACAGTATATGGGTATCGCATAAATAGCACTCCACGAGATGGGGATGTACAGTATATGGGTATCGCGTAAATAGCACTCCACAAGAAACACGTATAGGTTTACCTCAGTATACTGTACGATACTCCTAGATGCAATACCCTGGCTTAACGATGGGGGTAGAAATACCACCATATCCTGCGTAAAGATAGTGAAACCCCGGTTAAACGAGAGGTTTTGATTTTACCGATTTTGATATTTTAGACTAAAATTGTGTGTTTAGGTTGAATTATAAACTGTTTTTAGATTAATGTGTTTTAGCCATAGGTAGGGTGAACATTGTCATTTTGGGGTACAGGTTACTAAGTTTGATTTTATCCAGACATTTTTGATGATTTTCAGATTTTATTTGTTGGTTTTAGTGAGTTATTTACAGATGTTAGGCTTAGGTTAGCTTCTTTGACAGCTGGTAGGCCATTTAGATTGGCTGACTTGTTTTGGGGTTCATTTGGGTGGATTTTGGACTTGGTTGGGGGTAAACCCGAGACTGAAAAAGGCATCTCGTTACTGTACAAGTTAAACCTACCCTGATGTACGATACCACGCTTAATGATGGGTTTTTACTTAACGAATTTCATCATTAAACCGGGATATACCTGTAGTAGTGGTATCTACTGTGGTGTGGGGAAGGACAAGTTGGCTAAACTGGGGTGGTTGTGGCGTTTGGAGTAGGAAATGAGTAAATGATGCAGGGCAAATACAGTACTGGTAACAGACAGAATTGTTCCCGCAACACACAAGAAATCACCCTACGCAGCGGACGTGGAGTGTTATTCCGTATAAACAGTAGGTCAGCCTATTTTGGGGTGAAACTGGTCTTTCCAAAGACCACTGCCATCCTTATAAAAAAAAAAAGTCACATGCTGTAATTTGAGTACCAAAAGTTAGTTTAGATAGTGTTACCAAATGAGGAGGGACACCTGTATTTTTTTTTTTCCTCCCCTGGAAAAAAATTCACATCATCCTAAGAGGATTTCCTGGATACCCTGTGCCTTAATTTTTCCCTGATTCTTAGGGGTGGAATTGACCACCTGCAAAATTTTGGACTACAAAGCAGTTCATTATATCTTATCTATCCACCGATTTGTTGCTCGACACCTTTATCCTGTAAGGGGTGGTCACAGTCAAATTGCCTCCACGTCATGTAGTGTACCAGCCTCATTATGGTGTATAGGAGAGAATACAGGGACATGCATATAACAGGGCACAGAAGCTGCTCAGTTAAATCACTGACACCGCAGTTAAATCACCAACACTGTGTTAGGGCATCCCAACCTACTAGTTTATTTATATATACTGTACAGTAATCACTCGGTTATCCGTTCATTAGGCCTTGGCTATATTGTAACTGTAACGAGATTTATTTGTCCATAACCATTCACAATTCCCCAGCTTCGGCAACCGGCCTGTTGTTGACAGAGTAAAAAAAATAATAATTTGTTCCATGGCTCACCGGCTTCTGTGTCCACGCATGGACAGTAGACACTAACCCACAAGGTGAGTGAGAACGGCTGTACAGATCCCAAACGTATGGTCGAAATCACGTGGCCACCCTGATCAACGGAAACATACTGGCTGGGTGCAAGGAAATCAGACATAAACCACAAGTTGAGCGAGAATGGCTGTACGGGTCCCTATCGAATGGTGGAAATCTCCCATCCACCCCAATCACCAATAACATTCCGGAGGCGCACGAGAAAGACAGACTGTAACCCACAAGATGAGAGAGAATGGCTATACAGGTCCCTGCCATATGAGCGAAATACCCCCCCAGCTGCCTGGCTTAGTCAGAAACTCCCGGCCACACACAGCCATCCGCTCCCTTATCAAATGGTCAAAGTCGCATTGCCTTCTGGATTACTCAGTCACTCCTTAGGCCTGTGATGTACGGGGACCCAGTGTTTCTGCCACATTGCTACGTTTGCCTGGGTGAGCAAAAAGGACCCATGCGCTCGTTGGTCAGTGTGTCGCTTTTTGCCTGCATGCTCATAGCCAAGCGTGGGTAGAGACGTGGCAATGCTGTACACTCCCAAGCACTACAGCACCTCTGTTACCACCTTTGTCTCTGCGTGTGGATGTGCTTGGCTGTGGTTAAACAACGGCAGCATCCATTGTAGTGTTTGTGATGGTGCCCTACCTTCTGCAGGCCTTAATTCTCCTCATTGGTGTTCCCTTATGTGTGATGATGGCCCCACCACCATCCGAGAAATGCATCAAGAGGGTTTTGACTCTGGAGAAGATGCGTTTCTGTATTGGCCAAAGTTGACATGGGCTGGCCAACTTCATGCATTGTGCGTGAGTTTGACTTGCTCCACTTAACCTTGTCTGATGTCAAGAAATTACAGGAGAAGCTGTATCAGTACGGACAGGCCCACGGTGGTACCACTCAAAAAGGTGACCGGAAGGTGATGTCCCAGCCCCGCTTCACCATCATCGGGCAGTTGACTTTGGTTTGGTTCCGCCAGCAATGGGTTGCTAGAAATCTTGTACATGGGACCGAGTTGAAGGCTGCAGCTGAGAAGTTTGCACAACGTGCATGATTTCGAGGCATCCGAGGGTTGGCTCTTCTGGTTCAAACTTTGAGTTGGACTTACAGGCCGTAAGGCATATGGCGAGACTTTGGATGCGGCGGTGGAGGATGTCGAGCCGTTTTGCCAGAAAGTGCAGTGCCTGATCAAAAAGGAGGGCCTTGATCTTGGTCAGGTGTACAGTGCTGACGAAGCTGGCCTGTTCTTACACTGTGCCCACCAACACCCTGGCAGAAGAGATAGAGAAGACTGTGCCTGGTCGGAAGTTGTCCAAACAACGTGTCTCAGTGTTGTGATGTGCCATTGCTAAATGGGATGCTTTTCCTCAAATCCGTTATTCTTGGATGTGCAAAACTGACAGATTGTCTCCGTGGATCGATGGATAGCCTGCCTGTTGTGTGGTACCAATTCTGTGAAGGCCTGGTTTACTGCAAAGATCTTCAGAGATTGGTTCCTCGGACACTTTGTCAAGGAGGTTATCCGTTATCAGACAGAGGAACTTGGAATCCCTTGTGGCCAGGTTAAATCTCTTCTGATCCTTGACAATGCTCCTGCACATCTGTTGGAGAAAGGTTTGGTTGCTGATGACGGGCGGATTAGGTACTTGTTTCTGCCATCGAATATGACTGTTCTCATTCAACCAATGAATCTGGATGTTGTCATGGCGGTCAAGAAATTGTACTGTTGGAGGTTCCTCGACGAGGTGATGGTGGTGCCTGAAGACGAGGAAGGAGTCGACACACATGGGGCGTGGACCTTGGAGAATCTGCGGTGTTACATCAAGTCTGTGATTTTCAACTGGGCCATTGCTTGGAAGGAAGTTTCCACCAACCTTGGAAAGTGGTTGGTCTCATCTCCTTCAGGGATGTGAGGCCATTCATGACTTAGAAGGGTTTGATGTGGACCATTTCCACCTTTGGCTATGAAATGCAGGCGAGGATGTGGACATTGACAACATGGGAGATTGGCTTGATGACAACGGCTGTCATCCAGGTCATCAGACGTTGTCTGATGAGGAGATTGCTGCTGCTGTCTCTGCGGGACCAACAGAGGAAAGTGATGAGGACGAGTACGAGGACCCAGACTGTGGCCACCTTGAGCCAAGGATTAACTATGATTAAATTAAAAAACAAAAATAATCATATCTCTAGTGTAGGGACATGCACATTATGCTCTTTATCTCCACTGAGCTTAAGCTATTTGAACTGAAGCCTATGTTCAGCTTAGGAGAGAGATACCAGACTGGAACAGTTTGACAGAGCATTAATAATCCCCTTCACTACTACAGATCCTTCTCAGAGTAAATAAATAAATAATTAAGATGTTGCTTTTGTTGTGGACCCAGGCCCATCTGAAAGTGAACCTAGTGGACTGCAGGATGAAGTTGCCATTTTTGTGCAGTTTGCAGGCCTCCTTTGGAGGGATAGGGAGGTAGTTGAATGTTACTGTGAAGAAGGAGTGGAGCAGTTATTATAATAGTAGGTGTTATTATGCAGGCATTCCTCTCCAGCACCTTAAAACAGACATAAATAGTGTACAAGGGAATGTTAAGGTGGAATATCCAAATTGCTTTGGAAGAAATGCTACAAATCCTCAAGGGCACACAAGAATACACCTTTGGTTTTCAAAACACTAATTGTTATTTTTTTTTTCCACGTGGTGGGACATGGAGGCAGGGCAAGATTGATGGAGAAATGGAAGCAGTTTGTTCGTGGCCACTGCCTTGATGAAAGTCTGACTGGATGGTTGCTCTATTAATTTTACTAATAATGGCATTATTATAAGTTGCCACTATTTATTATTATTATTATTATTATTCAGTGTTAGGTAGACGAAAGTTCTCATTGAAAAGAAATTGCATATTGAAATTCTTTTGCTGCACATAAATTTATTAGCTTTCAATTCACAGTATGGGTAGTTGTGTGTAAAATGATTGTCCCTTATTGTAAAGTACCGGTAGCATTTTTGTACCTCCATATTTGTTGTTAAATCCTCAGTACGATATACAGAATATTTCTATTAAAATTCCCTTGCCAGTTATAAAGTTGAATTGCCATTTCTTAATTTAACATTCTTTCCTCTTCCTTCTGCCCATGGGTGACTCTACACTGAGTGACAAGCCAAATAATTTCCATTACACCAGAAAACCATTTACTATGCCAAGTGGTAACCATTTAACCAAATTATGGCATCTGGTGGTTTAGTGGGTAATTAAGGTGCTCCAGTCGGATTGAGTCTGTGTAGGTTTATATCCAAGGTGTGGTTGGGGTTTATTGCTCATGTAATGCCACTCAGGGATGAGTGAGGCTGATAACTCTCATCTTAAATGTCAGGACCAACTTGCCTAGCCCTAGGTTCCAATGCTCCTCGTGGGGTGACACAGGATGGGATGATGAATGGATGGATATTTGTGAAAATTAACTGTAATTTATCACTCAGCCATTATGATTATTACATAGCTGTTGTTATTTTGTGATCCAACCTTGCCAAGTTATGAATTAAATGGGCTGCAGGCTGAAGTTTTCCCCCTGCAGCACACCATTCTCTGTTGAAGGAATAGGGAGTTGAAGGTTTATAAAGCTAGGTAGTACAGCTGCCAGATTATGTCATTGCCAGCATGTGAGGGCATACTTCTTCAGCACTGATTTCTTAAACTAAAAAGATTTGTGACATAACTCCTCCATAGTAAAAGGGTTATCTTATGTTCAGACCTGAGCACTAAGGCATATTACTGAATTTCAGGGAGTGTCCTCATGTTCCACCACCACCACCAGCACAACCATTACCACCCCCCACCACCAGTGTCCCTGCTGCTCTTTGTGGGTTTCTGTGAGTAACAATATATTTTTTCACTAATTGAGGCATTAGTACAAAAATGGTTCTGCCAGTGCCATCCACCCCATCTGGGATTAAGGCTTTTGGTTATATGTATGCTCATTTCACTTTAGCCTGACCAGTGTTTACTATTTTGCCATCAGGGATGCCTGGGATTAAGGAATTTGGCTACAGATGATATCAATTGAGAAATACTGACATAGTATTATAGGTCTACGATTTGGGCGACATTCAGTTAAACATTTGTTGAGGCCCCTGGATATGAACCCACTGGACTGCAGGCTGAAATATCCATTCTCCTGCAGTCCAAAATCCTCCTCATGGGATCGATGAAAAAAGATAGCTGCAGGGCATTCCTGTACTTTGTCCATTTGTATCGGTGCCACCACATGAAGGCATCCCTCCTACTAATTGCTCTTTATCAACAAAGGCATCCGAGTTTCATTTCCCCGTTTTTTAAATACAGGTACAACACCAGTTTTCTGGCACCCTTCATTCCAGGGCTGTGTTGGAAGAACTGTTTTGCCTGACTAACCAAGGCTACTTATGTCACGTTTAATAATTCAGCAGTGCAAAACAGTGCCGTGCAAACTAGAAAATGCTTTATCTTGTATAGTTTGACAAAACTTCACTTTGGATTTCATCTCCCCTACTTCCCACTTTCCTCTGCTGGCTGATATTCTCAGCTGGGAAAGTTTTGATTTATCTCTTTATCTGCCCATAGATAATTCTGATAATCAGGACCCAGGTAACAGACATATCCTTAAGTATGAAGTAGATGCAGTGGACATAAATGAATAATAGGTAAACCAAGTCCTTAAATTTGCTGCATATTGTATTGCAGTATGTAATGGATAGAGAGATGTCATCTGGATGGTATATGGTTGGTTATTATACATGTGCTTTATAATGTGAAAGAGCATTTGTACAGTAGCAATCTGTTTCTGGGAAAAACTTGTTGATGGATCTTATTTTTTTTTATTTCTATTTTTTTACCCCGTCATACTTCCTCAAGATGTAATTTTAATCAAGTTCTCAAGGAAGTGTAGATTGCTAGCTTGTGTGTTTGGGGAAAAGTTATGGCAAGAAAGCTCAGAGATTTGTTAATTTAAGGGAACACAGTGGAGTTAGAGTAGTACAGTGTTAAGGCATTAGAAGAAAGCCAGGGAAATAAATTGAAGCAAAGTGGATGAAGCCTAGGAAGCATAGTTTTAGGTGGGGAAGCACTCATGCACAGAGATGATAGGGTAACATGAAGAAAGAAATTTGGAATTATAGTGAACGTATACACAGATTAGAAGCAATTGTAGTGAAGCTGTGATACCAGAAAGTTGGGAAGCATTTTAAAGTTAGTAATGCGCAGTAAGCAGATTACAGAATAAGTAAAGCAGGGCCTCAAAATCTTGGTACAGTACTAAGGTTTAAAGGAATAGGGCTCCCAGATAAATTTACAGAGTGAAAGTTGCAGACACAGTAAGTTTATGTATGTTATCTGTATTACTGGCATAGTCTTGGATGTGTATTGCTGAGTCGGCTGCAGTTCTAGCAGCAAGTTCATCCCTTGTGATTCTCTCTCACTGAAAATTTTGTGTTCCAGTGCAGCTACATTTGAGCTGACCTGATGTACTTTTACTGCAGTTAAGTATTTAAAATAGATACATTTTGATCCTCAGTCAAAAAAAATAAATAAATAAAATAAATAAATAAGAATAAAGCCAGAAATGGGGAGCCATAACATATTACTACTAAAGCTTGCAGGACTGTAAGGTCTAGCCAAAGGACTGGTACTTAAGTTTAATTGGTTGGCACTTGAGGTCAAGCATTGAGCAGTTAATGCTCAGTATGATGATGCAAGATGATACTAAGATAGCTCTAAAAGGATGGAACTAGGCATAAGCATTTCAGTTCCTTGAAGTTCCTTCTGTCACAAATGGTGGGGTAAATTTTTCAGACCCTTCCTCCCCCCCTCCCTTTTCAGAAAAATCATAGACACACCACTGGGTTGAGGGACATATTACTGGTCACCCAAATGGCTGTATTGGTACTACTACATGAAGACATTCATCTTCAGCACCCATGTCATATTTGCAATAAAAGGGTGCACAAGACGTACAGCGATATCAGAAGTAAGCTGTAGTATATGGCAGAATTTTTCTTTTATTTTTTCCTCTTCCTTCTGCCTATGGTGACTTTACACTCCCTCCTCTGCCTTTCTTTCCTTCATTCTTTCCTCTTCCTTCTGCCTGTGGATGATTCTACACTGAGTGTCAAGCCAGATGGTTTCCTGTATGTCAGGATACTATGCTGCAAGGTAACCATATAACCAAATTATGGCACCTGGTGGTTTAGTGGGTAATTGAGGGTGTAGGTTTATATCCACCGTTGAATTTAGTATTTACTGGCATTCCCTTTCACCTTTATTATCTTCTTAAGGCGTCTGGGGAGACTGATGGCGTAGTTTTGCAGAACAGACGGACTAAAACTGCTCCATAG